>JAECUM010093135.1:0-13525 GCA_016617855.1 Megalonaias nervosa
TACAAATTATTATAGTTTAGATAAATTATATACTTCGAAGGAAGCTTAGGATTATACTCTTTCAAGTATTTGTTGTTTGCTTCAGATGTTTCTTTGTTATAACGCTAATACCGCCTCGAATACCTTTTTCGATAAAATTAAACATATCAACGTCAGTCAGTAATTCTAACCTTACTTTACTAAACTTTAACAGAGCGTCCCATGACAGCCTGGGAGCAGAATAATACCAACAAGGATCTAGTCCATAATTGTTATAGCTCACTTTTCGAAAACTTTCAAAAACATCTGCTAGCAATAACACGTCGGTTTTCAAATATAAATCATGATAATCGCCAAACGTCTTGCAATCAAATTCTTTCCAAATATTTTGTGCATATTTGTAATCGTCATCGGTTATATTTTCATTTTAAGTTGCGAATAAAACTTTTCTTTGCTAGGTAAAGACGTTTCATCAAATTTACTCCAATCATCGAGGTACTCGTACGGAAATACTCCTTTTTTAGTCAGTAGATTATATTTATCTCGAAAACAGTCTCGTAGGTTATCAAACTCGCTACAACCTTTCACTAGCTCATCCAATGATGCTGCCATAAACTGTAGGCTGTCAATAAAACGCAACTTACCTAAAGTAACTGACATATTCTTTTCAAAATTATTTGGAATGCACTTGATTATGTTATTAAGTTTTAAACGAGATATTATGTTGGGATCACCAAAAGCTTCTACGATAATATGGCTATCATATCCTCGGAAGTTGTGAAGAACAACTGGAATAAAATTTGGAGCATGAAATTTTAAATTACACTGATCATGAGCCGCTCCACGATACTGTCCGGTCAAATGGCAATGGTCATATACTTTTTTGTTATCAGGCGAGTCAAAAGCTTTTTCACAAATATGACAAAATTCCTCTTGCTCGTGATCAGATTCTTGTTGAGATGTCAGTTTTATCATTGGAGTTATTCTTTTTAAACGATTAAATATATTATCAACTTCGCTAACTAACTGCTTGAGAAGCCAAACAGCCGGATTATTACCACGATATAATTTGATTGGTTTAGATAATCTCGAATCAGTGCAGCAAACTATCTTATACGCTACCCCACATGGAACATGATTTTGAGTTTTTCTTGTACTCGATTTGTCAGGATTATTTTCTACGCCAAGTACAGGCTGAAGTAAGCATTTGAAATCAGCGTATATAACGAAAGGAATTTTTAGTTTGTGATTGTGATTGACAAACTGTAATAAACTATTTTCTTTGGACGGCATTGTTATTCGTTGTACGTCACTACAGTACTGCAAATGCTTTTGTAATGTTTCATTGTCTTCACAACCGTGTAAACAGCGATAACAAAGGAACGTTTTTTTATTTCGTTTATTATACTGTCTGCCAACTAGTCCATTAAAGTTTTTGATCCAAACGTAATGATTCTTATAAAACAGCAAGTGTATTGTCGATTGTGAAGCTTTTTCTGAAATATATATCGGATAGACGTTTTCTTTTTCATCTAGTCCGAAAACATTTATTGAAACATTATTTTGCTTTTCAAACTTTGGTATTTGATTTTCTGCAACTGGAAAGTCGATGCCATTAAAATTTAATTTTGATACGTGACTAATATACTTGTCAACACGTTCAGCATTTTTTTCTGCTGGAAATAGCGCAGAAAGAATAACCTACTGAAAACATCTGTTATCGACGTTCTTTACGTTTATACAGCATTTTTTATTTTTTATTTTTTGTGGCAGGTCAGTATACGAACTACCGCGTAATACGTTATATTTTATTGTATGAAATAAAATTTCAGTAATAATTTCAAACTTCCAACCCGAACCCAATTCGGTAAATTCTTCTATCTTTTTCCAAATTTCCTAGTGTATTTCATCAGCTAGTGACAAAAGATTAGCCCCAAGCAAAACACGCCTTGATTTTACATTAATGTAAGGTTATGCGATTTCCTCGCTAGTCACAAGTAGCTTTGAAAGCATAATATGATATTGCACTAATATTCTTAGACCCTTATGTTTTTCAAGTTCACGTTTTACAGTTGGCTGTAGCAAATGATAGAGATTTGTTGCAGTGAAATTTACTAGTACGATTTGTTTATCAAACCGATAACTGTTGTCGGATCCTGTAAAGGCAGTCGCTATTTTTTCAGGTTCTCCCATAAGGCTCTTCTTGGCTATATCACGTAATTTCAACATTGCTATATATATAATGTAATATTATATATCTAATTGATTGTTCGATCGATAACTCACCGCAAGCCAGTTGAAAAATCAATTAAAGATATAAAATGCTTATAGTATAATGACAGAAATTTTAAGCTATATGAGACTGACAGAGGAAGAGCAAGAAGCATATCATGTTCACCTGAAGTATAACCTATATGCTGGAAATGCACTTGGTTCGGTTATTAACATAAAATCTAAAAAATCTATTGGCAGACCAACTCCGGCTGGTATGATAATTTCACTGAAAGGTGATGACACAGATAGAATTGAAATGTTTTGAAAAGATTTTATTTATACTTTGTTCTGCGATGATATTTCAGAAGTACAACGAGTATATAGAGTAAATAATTCGATCACTGATGACAATATTGAAAATTTAGCTTTACAAGATGAGTATCAACGCCACCTAATATTTAATCTTTACGAGGTAAATGATAAGGGAATTATTCGAAGAAGAAAAACTGAAAAATTGTTGGTTTTATGAATAATATGGGGTATCTCATAGTAACTGTCAGAGGAACACTAGCCGGTAAAGTTAGTTATCTTAGCCATCGTTTTGTTTACGAGACGTTTAACGGACCTATACCTAATGGTTTGGTTATTAATCACATCAATAACGTAAAAACTGATAATCGACTGGAAAATTTAGAACTAGTTACCCAGCAGGAAAATGTGAAAAAAGGACTAGGGGGTGATATCAATTTTAGACGTCCGGCAAAACCTGTTGTTTCATTGGATCCTGAAATAGATAAGAAAATCAAATTTCCTTCAATCTCATCTGCTGCTCAATACTACAAGATAAATCCCAGGGCAGTAAAATTTGTTGCCGATGGAATAAAAAGATCAGCTTTTTCAAGCAGATATAATTCTTGGATTATCTTTAGATATGATGATTAATTATATTTCGTAATTCTGTCTTAGTAAGACAGCTATGAGCAAACATCAAAATATCATCGCGATCAAATTTTAATGTTATAAAAGCGCTATCGTTAAGTTTATTCTTTTCTGCTGCTGTTAGCAATATCCTATCATTTTCGCCTTGCGTAACAATAACATCGACAGAATAAGAATTATACCCTAACAGACATTTTCGAACTGCTTCGGCTAGTTCGTTATAATTTAATATATTAACCTTTTGTTGATATTTTACCTCGTTAGTCATCTTATAACAATAAATTAGATAAAAGTATATTATAATATGGATTTGATGAAAGACTTGCTGATATATACGCGGAAGATACAATCGCAAGAGATTTCATCTCTAGTGATACAATCGCAAGTGATACACTCACTAACGATAAAGTCGCGGACAATATTACAATCACTAACGATATAATAGACAAATCTGCTAGCTATAGCGAAGATGATATTTTATTTAATAATGACGATGAAGATGACAACAGCAACGCCGTCGTTGACAGAAAAAATTACAGCAGACCGACAACTGTACGATATAATGTTAAGTATCACATTGCTAAAAAAAATAATAAAATTTAATTTTACTGTTGCCGAACAACAAATATTTTGGCAGCTTATCAAACCTTTTTAAATCTAAAAATTCCAGGTCAACAGAAAAATATAAAATTCGATTTTATATTTGTCAAGATTTTTAACTTAATGTCGATCTCTGACGATCGCAGACAATATCTAATATCGTTATGTAAACCAGTAAAATGTAAATCTATCAAACGTAAGTACGAGGAAATCTACAGAAACATTATTTCATAATTTGCTTGGTTGGTATCCAACTATTAAATTTATCGCTATACCCGCGCCACTTAACTAAACTTCTATTGCCTTTTTTCCTATAACTTTTTCGATAACGAAAACATCTTGTTCAGTTTTCTGAAGTTCCTGCTCGTAAAAACTGCCAGTTATAGGCTCACCTAATAAATCTTTTAACGAGTATGTTACAGGTATTGTTAAAAGTACTTTATCAACGACAAACACTTCTTCGCTCCAGTTTGGAGTAAATCCTTTTTCAAATGTTTTTTTTTTGTCAGAGAAATTCTAACTCGATCACCCACTTTAAATTTATGTCTGCGATACATGTTTTCGTTCGCCAATATTGGATTTTTAATTGCGTCATTTGACGACATTTTGATAGTTCGATGTTTCGTGTTATTATATTCGTCAACTAACTGCGGAAGATCATCAATATACCTGTTTGTGTTTTTAGCTGTCATATGTTTATGTATTTTTTCGTTTAGCGTGCGATTAAATCGCTCGACGACAACGCTTTTACCCTCGTTCCCTGTAACATATTTTTTGATATTATTTTGTTCTAAAAACTTCTCGAACTTTTTATTGAAAAACTCCGCTCCATGATCGGTCCAGATTCTATTTGGTTTTCTTTCAGTACTTGTTATTATTTGTTTTAGCGCGTCAGTTATCGACGATCCTGTTTTATCCGAAACAGGTACACTAAAAGCATATTTGCTAAAAACATATATAACATTAAACAAGTATTTCTTATTATCATTAAACTGAGCAAGATTTGACACATCTACTAAATCTATTGCCCAGATGTCATCAACGGCATTTGCAACAACTTTACGTCGCGTAAACTTTTCTTTTTAGGTTTGTGTAGTTCAGCTGCCAGATCATCGTATAATTCCTTTCCGAGTCCTAGCTTATATTTTGCTCCAATAAAACCCTGCACCAGCCTTCTATCAACACGTTCTCGCATATTTATCGGTTCCATATCGCGAAGTTCGTCTAACATTACTTTATCACAATCTGATTTTGAACTTTCTGCACGAGCGTTGTCAGGACGTTCAATATCACGATAACAGATATCATGGCGCATTGCTATTGTATAAACTTGAATATAAGGTTCTTGTCCTGGCAGCGGATTATCATTTTCATCTAGTTGTTTATCAAGAGGATTATAAGGTCCAGTATATTTATGGCCTGGCAATGTCCAACTGCCTTTTGGTTTTGGTAATTTGCCAATAATTTTGTGAATGTCAATTCCGCTGCCAATTACCTCACGGCGATTGCATGATTGACAGTATGTGACGATTTTATCTTGTTCGATACAAAGATCTTTATCACAATCACAATTGCGCTTCATCTTATCTAATTTTGTTTCATAAAAAAAAATTGTTATCGATTAATCATCAATCAGGATAACTTTATCCACACCAGATCCTAACGTCTCAGCTACTTGTTTTTTCAGAAACATACTTTTCTTTCTACCACAAACAACACAAATACTTTTTAGCATTATTCTATTATTTTTTGTTTTTTTCCGTCGTCTCATTTTTATTTTCTGTTTTAGTTCTACATTTGAGACAGTATGTTGACATTATATATTTGTAATTTAGATAAAATTACTAGTAGGTTTTACAAAAATTAACTGCAATCTCATCGTTTGAGTGAGAAGGCTGCTTGTCAAACTGTAAAATAAACTTTAAAAAATTAGGATATTTTGACATTTGTTTTATAAACATTATACAATAATAACCACAAGCTGATGTTCCAATCAGCTGTAGTTGATTAGACGAATAATTTATTTTTTAAAAATTTTTTAAAAATATATTTTTTTATAAGATCACTCGGAGGAAGTCCGAACGAATCAAAATAATTATTATCGCAGACAGCAACCCAGTGAGTGCCTGAGCCATCGTTAAAATTTTCTATATTTACAACGCACGAACCATCTGCTGGTACGTCATCGAGTTCGTCTTTAGAAAATACTCCGCAAAATCCGACAACGTCATTCAATTTTTCAATGATATCAAAATTGCTCAATAGCGTCTGGTACCTGGTAGAGTCATTCCACGTCCGATTCCTAGTAGGTTTGGAAGAAGACTTCCCGCTAATCCCGCTAGTAGTGGTTCTATTGGAATAAATCCTCCTTGTTTTGTTCGATTGCGTTTTGTTGTTTACTTTTTTTTCGACGATTTTGTTTTTCTTTGTGGCATTTGTTATATATTGTTACATAACGATAACGATAGATTTGTTTGATTCCACGACCTTCAACTGCTTTTTTCGTTGCGCCAGATACCGCCCCTGACGCAGCTGCTAGTCCAAGTGTACCAAGTACTGGTAAAATTTTTGGTATTATTGAGCTAGCTAATACGGATAGTGCTGGTCCAAAAAATCCACCTTGTTTTGACATTGCTGTTATTTGTGAAACAGATAGTTTAAGAACAAACGGTTTTCCTTTATCGAGTTTGTCGATTTGTTGTTGCGTTAGCATTAATTTAACCGCTGTTTTATTTAAAGTCTTAGCGACTTCTGTCGCTGGAGATGTCAATAAAGAAACAGAACGGCGTTTAGCAACAGCTGCTGATAATTTTCCAACTTGACCGGATGTTAGGTATGTTTCTCTGGTTGTGTACTTGGTTTTCATTATTTTATATCAAGGTTGTTAGATTAAACTTGTACAGTCATTCTTACTTTAGTCGCGTCAATCGTCAAGAATCTATCACTGACAACTAGCGCATATACGTTATACTGTTCGGCTGGCAGTACGTCAAGTGTCCAGGTGACCTCAATATCAGCAGTTGATCCGATAGCTCGTTCGGAATGTTTTGATATGTCGAAATAAAAGGTAGGATAGAGCGATCGAAACTCTTCTATTGATATTTAAGATCCACTGTCCGAGTCCTGATATTTTTGCATTGCTTCCATAAGGTACATATACGGCCGAGATATGTTTTTTGTTTCATCGTTAGCAAAATTGCATTCTATTGCACGTTCGGGATATTGTTTAGAATTTACTCTAACAAATATTCGTCTGACATCGGGGTTATCAAATACGGAGTTGTTCATTTCTTGATTATTACGACGTGCCTGTCGTTGAAATACGACGAACAAATGTCGAGGTAGTTGTTCGCTAGTTGTAGTTGTAACACGCCAGGTGTAATCAGTTGTGTTAGGAATTGCTGTTTGATAAATCCTGTTTTGCTGGAAGTATATTTTTTTCGTATAGGCGGTTAATAATGATTCGAGCTCCATTATTTTAGCTACAGATGGGACAACTCGTGGCATCCACAGCGCTAATCTTGTAATAGCAAACTGTCCTTCAGCCACCCCATCGGCGTGCATTATACAATCGTTTTGATCAGCTCGATCTAAAATAAGTGTATGTTTTATTCCGCGAAAAACTTTGTTGTATTCACGGCAAAATCCAAATATTGTACTTAACGGAAGCATCATCGTTATTTGGCGAGATTCTGCAGCAGATGCTTTTCGTTTAGCAAATCCTTCGTTATATTGCTGTCGTCGTATATTTGTAACAGCTAATCTTATTGAATTATCTATTGCGGCTGCATCATCAGCAGCGGGATTGGCGATTAGATTATTGTTATCTGGAGCAGGAACACCAGCGTCAGTACGAAACTCGCTCGAAACAGCTGTCCCGAATGAGATATCTTTAAACCACATCATGTTTGTGGCAACTGATCTAGAATAATCATCGCTAAACGAAACAATGTTAAGTATTGTACTTGCTATAGGCAAGTGCATTGAAATATCTTCTACAGTTTGACTGGCCAGTTGATATCGGGCACTTTTAAACAAGCTCCAACCGTTATTGACAAGCGCAATTTCTGCACCAGCTGCAATATCACCACCTATCGCAGTTAACATTTGACCACGCACTTCTAACACTACCTTATGCGGAAGTAGAAAGACGTCCTCATCTCTTGTGTTAAAAGTTCTAACACCGGTTTTATTTGGCTCGTTTGAGTTTTCATCGAGATACTCGACGTATTCGAACTCTGTTACAGCATCGTCAGTATCATATTCTTCAGCAAGATCGAGATAATTTTTAGATGACATTTTATTTTATAATCGTTGCACAAAATTAAAAAGCAGCAGGAGTCATCGGTTTTGTTTTCTTTACAAGTTTACGTACCATTTCTTCACCATGTGGGGATAATAATTTTTTGTTGTAGCTATCATAGCTCGTTTTGTTTTCTAATCTTATCAGCGATCTTTTGTCCTACTGCAGTGCCTGCTGAAGAAGCTGCACCCGTCGCAAAAACTTTACCTGCGTCAAGTGCAATTGGTGCTACTTTACGCGCAATTCCTGGTATATTCTCAGCAATTGTTGTAAATATGTTTAAAAAAAATCCACCTACGATTTTTCTTCTATAATTTTTTTTTTGTCTCATCTTTGTCTATAAATTATAGGCTCAAAAAATTGACTACGCAATGCGTGGGTGTAAATAATACGTGACAATTTTGCTGTTAAGATCTATTTGTCTACCAGATTGATCTGTTAATTGCATTGTTATACTTGTTATTTGATTTTGAAGATTAATCGGATAATAAATAACTTGACGTGGATTAATTTGCATGATCTTATCCTGGTGGAACATCTGGCGAGAAACTATATATCGTTTGTCCTCTACTACCCTGGGCTGAGTAAGATCCAGAAGCAATAGAGCAATTTATTAATATTGTGTTTACTTCTGTTATATTTACTGGCAGTTTACCATTATATGTAACAGCTTGTTCAAGAAAAGGAGCAGGTTAATTTTGATGATGAAATCCTATCAGTGGTGCGATGCTTGTTTGCGATGTAAAACTAACTATTATATTTCTTAATGTTATCCTAGCTTGTAACGTGTTATAATTCGCTGTTAACTTGAAATTATCAGGGTTTATCTTCTCTTTTTGCATAAGCTCTTTTATTGTTTTATTTAGATCAGTGATATTATAAGCTCCTTGTGGAATTTTAAATTCCATGCTGTACATGATATTAGTCCAATCTCATACTGTTTTTCAGAATCAAGTTGTGTTGGCGGATTGTAATAAACAGAAAAGTTTGAGCTGTTTCCTGTTGTCTGCGAGAAATCAAGTAATAATGTTGTTGATGTTAGTGACATTATATTAATATTTTTAGATAAGATCGCTATGTAAAATTTCATACTTGGATGATGTTAGTAATCCGCTCGATCTAAGATGATCCAATATATCAATGATTTCGTTATCAATCTCTGAGCTTTCATTAATAGCTTATTTTGATGATATCAACAACATAAGTCGGTTGACTATTTCTGCGTTTGATTTATATATTTTTACACCGGTTCCTGTTTTTACTCTTACATCTTCTCTATATTTTTTTAACGCGATTTAAACTTCCTGTGAAATTTCCACCCTTTACCGTATTCTTTTTATCTATAATCTCCCGCTGTTATGTAAAAGACATAAACGATAATACCTTTTCTAATTATATCAAAGAGCGGAATTATATCTTCTTCTTTTTTAGTTGTTCTTAATTTAATGTCATCATCATTACTATTTGTAATTATATCATTTAAATTATTAATAAGTTCATCGTATCTTTCTTTTGGCCAAGTTTTTATATTATCAATATCGTTTATATTATTATCTTTTAAAAAATCATTATATTCCTTATCTGTTATTTTATCATTTGCTTTTTTTCTATAAAAATTTATTTTTTCACCAACTTCCATAAACCTTACTGTTAACTCACCGACTCTTTCTTGTTCTTTTTCAATATCCTCTAATTTTTCTGATACTTTTTTTAAAATATTCCTAATCTGATGTGAAGTTAATTCTGCCAATCTTTGCTCAAATAAAACTGGATTATTGATCAGCCGGTTTATTTCAGTTTGTCTAGCGGCAGGATCAGCAATATTCCCTACAAGTGCCTCAGCCAACACTCTTTTTTCCTCATCAGATCTAGCAACAATTTCTGCAGCAGCTGCTTCTTGTTGTCCTTTAACAATTCCAACCAAACCTTTTTCTTGTAATTTTTTAAGCTCCTCTGCAGATAATGTTGATATTTCTGGTTGCTTGCCAAGTACTGCTTCAGCAACCGGCTTAAAAAGTTTAGCAGTTTCTTCCTCTGCTTGAACTTGTCCACGCCGAGCTTCTTTCACTTTTTTCTTAAAAGCTGCTCTAGTTTCAATAAATTTCTTTAGCAATTCGATTCTTTGTTGATGCTTGTCCATTATTTTTATATGTTTTATAAAAACATGTCAATACAACAACGAAACATCTTAGCCGGATTACGCGCTAGCTTATCAAATAAAAAGAAATTATATTTGTCTTTGGTTGCTTGATGATATAATTCGATAAATATATCTTTTGTTACGTCACCGCATTGCTCGTTTGCAATATTTCTCACATCAACATTATCCAGTCCGGGAAATAATATAAAACAACCAGTATTTCGCCTGATAAATCTATCGACGTTGTAAAAGCCTTGGGCGAGATAAACAGAATTACATCTTTTATTACGCGATAATGAAAAAAAAAAGATTTGATCTTGTTCATCTCCTCATTGTTTAGAGGAATATCGTCAAATACAATTATTTTATGCTCAGATGAATCAAGTTTATTAACTGGAATTAGTTCTTCTGGTTGTTTTATTAAAAATATATCATCGCCAGCATCAAGTTCATCACGAAGTTTATCGTTGTACTCGCTCAATAATTCGTATTTATCCTGTTGTGGGTTAATTATATAAATATATACCTTGTCATAGTTAAAGTTATTGTTGAGCAAAAGATTCAATAACAAATTTGTTTTACCTGATCCTGTACGACCAATAATAAGATAATGACAATCTGGAAGTTCGTTATTATGTCTATGATTAATTAATCGCTCGGTATCAAAATTTAATATCTTCGCCATTGTTGTTATATAATTTTATGTAATATTAAACTGACTAATGTTGACAATTTTATGTAGGATAATAAATAATGAGCTATTATACAAAATTTGGAACATTATTAGTAGATTCATCGGCTAAAGGTCAGCAAGGTGACTTATCTAGATACGCAACTCTTGATCAGCTCAGAAATGAAATCAATAAATTATTAAATATCACAAGTGTAGATCAAAATGAAGTCGTTGTTTTCCAGGACAAACAAGGACGATTAAAGACAAGTAATATACAACTGTCAGATGTACTTATACGAGTTCCTACCACGGTTGTTAATAATATCGTTACTTTTACTGACCAAGGTAAGATACAAGATTCCGGTAAGTCAATTAACGATTATGTTAAAAAAGCTGGTAATTCGTTCACGGATAACATCATTATGAATCAAAATAAAATTACAGTCCTTGGAAATCCAACCGCAGATAACGACGCCGCAACAAGAAAATACGCTGATGATCAAGAATCTAAGTACGTATTAGTCAACGGTGGCATAATGCATGCATTTCTCAATATGAGTAACAATGGTATTAATAATCTTAGAACACCAGAATATGATTTTGATGCTGCAACGAAAAAATACGTTGATGATAAGGAAATTTCAGTAACAGCTTCGTTAGCTACAATTAATAATGAAATGACTACAATTAACACTAATTTTACTAGACATGTACAAACGTTTTTCAATTTTCGTAGAAACGTGAATAGAGCCATTAACGAATTTTTTGGTGATCCACCAACTGTTGACATAAAACTCTCCGACGTTAACACGAAACTAAATGACATTGTCTGTGGAATACCTAATATTGTTCAAAAAACGAATCTGATTAAAACTCCACACGGACAAATTAAAAATATCGTGTGCACAGGAGCATCAGGATCATCAACATGGACACCGCAAAATAACACTATCGAACATATCGCAGAAGTAACTGGGTTATACAGGCTGTCCATGTACGGTTTGGAAATTGCTGCGTCCACTTCATCATCACCGAATGTATATTATAATCCTCTACTGGTGATGCTAAATAAGAACACCAAAGAAACATTTACGTTGACATCAACGGAAATACCCCCAAGACGTTACTGGTGGTGTCTGGAATTTATAGCTGAAACACCATAATTAATCACTTAGGGACTGGCACTATTGTAAACAAATATTATATAATGAAAAAAAGTATAATTGATTTCAATCACATTTCAAAAGAAATTCCAAAACAAGATGTGGATGCGTTATTGCAATATTACAAATATTATCATAAAAACTTTGGTGCGTGAAAAAATGTTATAAATATTATAACAAAATACTTCGGATAATATCATATTTACCGTTGTTATTGAACGGCTCTGGTATAATTTCAAGTGGAGCATCATTAAATCTGTTTTTGTTAATAATATCAGGCGTTGGTGTTTCTCTTGCAACTGCGTGTAAATAGATTGAACCTCGGCTTGTGACCCCAAAAAATGCCTGCAAAAAGGCTAGTATCACCTATAAAAAATTACTTGATCAGATACGATCTTACCTACGGAGCATAAAATATGTTACGGATGATTTAATACGCGAGTTCTGTACTATTGACAGTATGTTAACGGATATCCTACCAATGAGTCAGTAGGTATGAAAATAATTATCAAAGAAAGTATGATAATGATAGGGTATAAACAATAAAAATAATGTTTGAAGGAGGTAGAGGTTAGTCGTTTGGGAGGCTGGTGGGGCTCACAGATGTAATTTATATTTTTTTTTGGAGGGTCTCCAAGATGGTAATTTATATTTATTTCGAGGGTGGGTAAAAGTCTTAGAGTATATTTGAGTTAGAACCAGCACTTGTTAAAAATGAAAATCGTTTTGGGACAGGGTTTTGTGGGTCTCCGAGGTGGTAATTTATATTTGTTTGGAGGGTGGGGAGAGGTCTGTGAGCCAGAACCAGCCTTTTCCCTTACTGCTCCCCCTTTAGAAACTTAAACGGTCTCTCCCTAATAAAGACTTGACTTCAGTGGATGTTCAGCAGAAATCAAAGCAGTTACCATTGTAAACCCTGTTTTAAAATGTTAGCACCAGAAGATGCGTATTTCAGCTTTGCAAAGGTGCGTTTCAATCACACGAATGACTTGGTGTGTTGCACATAATACATGTAGCTCAAATTATGATCCAATTAATAACAACGGAAGTTTTACTGATTGAAATTTAAATAGTCAATGGATGATGACCATCCACGGAAAGACTGAAATGTTATGCGTGATTTATAATCAGATACTATTTCAAGAATCAAGTGATCCTAATGTCCATAAAAATGTCTTGTCTATTCTGTACATTTAGAGAAGGTTGATTGACTTATTTTGCAATATGTTTATACTTTTACTTTATTCAAAGAAATCTGAATCAACTTATGAACCCTTAGGTTTAGACAATTAAATTCCAGTTGACAGTCAATTTTGTGTAAATTTTTTTTTGAAAAAATGAGCAAATTCTGAATATACAAATCATGTAATGACCCAGTCACAAGGCTGCATATACACACTTGTTCAATTGTAACTACATGTGTAGCAGCAGGGGGCAGGTAGAACAGACCTATATTGGGGGGGTGGGGGAAGAGCGATCATTTTGAAAATCAAGCCTTCTACGAAATGGGGTGC
>JAECUM010093136.1:0-170053 GCA_016617855.1 Megalonaias nervosa
GAAAGGAAAAGAAAATACTGGGAACTACTGCGATATTTCCTCCCTCTCGTAACTTCTAATTTTTCCCACCTCTCCATAAATATTTTCCTTTAACCTTTTGGCATGACACTCCCATATCATTTTTGATGTTCCTCTTAATGAACATGAATGCAAAACTCTATTGACAACCCAGCAATGTATAGAAATGTGAGGTAAAGTTGTGTAGTCCAGCTCGAATGTGACTTTTCAAGGTATTAGAAATTATCGAATATATATTCACCCATTTTGAAGATCGAGATTCAAAAAGAGGTTTTATTTAGAAATTGCAAATGAATTATGAATATAGAATAATACCAATGGTTTCAACATGAAAATGTCAAACAGGCTCTCCTTGGCCCTGAATAAAGATATATTCAACACCATTGAAGTAGCCACATACTGCTATTATAATCAAAACAATTTTTAAAAAAGGACATAAAACTTACCGAAAAAAGGTTCTTTGTAGCCTGGCTGCTATCTCAGTTGTGTAGGATATGTAATGGGTTATTAGTGGAAAATAATTCGCAGTGTAAGTGACAGCCGATCTGTACACGCATTTCCATGGCGACTTTTACTGACATTATTCATTTGTCTTCATTGCTTTTCCTGAAGCAAACTGAACCTGTGACTTTGAAGTCGCAGATCGCAGTACATTATGCAGGTAAATTTATTTTAAGCCTTTGAGTGCAATATATTCGAAATTCAGATGTTCTGTTTTTCCTAAGGGAAAGAGAAGAGATATGTTTTTAGTTTCTAAGGATTTATTAACTTTTCGTTCCTCTTATACTATTATTTCCCACAAGGTGTCTACAGTGAAATGAAATCGGGAAAGGAAAACGTGTTAGTGATAATCATATGAATTGTATTTTTATGTGCAGTATTGTATCCGTAAGGATGAAAATAGTGCCCCCTCAATGAAATCTGAAGAAATCTTAACTCGCTGTAGAGTAATAATACAAACTTGTGGTTCGGTGTTTTCAGACGATGCAAATCACTGAAAATGGAATTAATTTATAAACTGCAGCAAATTCTTGAACTGTATGACTGTTTTTTCCTGGTTATTCTATTGATGATGGAATACAATCAGAATATATTGTAGTCATAAAAATGTGATAAATTCATTCTAATTTTTCCCATCTCTCCATAAATATGATTTACACTCATACATTGTGACAGACTAATGAACACAGTGTAGGACTATGCCAACAAAATTTGATCTGTCCTTATAATATTGCCGAAAACCCAGCGGCCCCAGTGGGACCATTACCCAACAGTTCTTTGGGCAAATTTCCAAAACGGACCATTATGACACCGAATGATCACCTTCACGTTATTCGGTACTAAAAAGGTTACAGTGTGAAAAATTTAAATATAATCCTTTGTTATTATCCGTAAAATGCCAAGAGCCGTTAATGTGTGATTACTAATTTCAATGTTATCATCAATCATTGTTGTCTGATTTTTCTTTCTTGTCCGTTAGGAAAGGAAACTAATGAGTGCTAATGCTACCTATTAATATTCATAGTTCCCCTCAGGAATATTTTTGGGGGATTTTATTATTTATTTTGTTTTGTTTTGTTTTGAGGTTTGTTTTTTTTTTGAAGAGTGATGTTAACAGTCAGTAGAGATTAAATCAGTCTGCTGATGAAGTCCTTAGTGTGAGGACGAAAGCTTCAGGTTAGCTTTCTCTATATTGTTTGTGTTTGTGATTGTACAGTTAAAACAGTGTCAAATATGAATAATAATAATAATAATAATAATAATAATAATAATAATAATAATAATAATTTACAATTAAGTTTTCACCAAAGTATTAACCAGTATTTACGGGGAGGGGGCAGTGTAATTTGGCCACAAGGCATAATTTTATGTGCACTCCAAAATTATAGGGTTCAGTTTTGTCATAAAAAGTTATAGGACAGTTATACGTCTCATTGCAAAGATCATCCTGACTCTCCTTGTCATTTGTCCTAACGATCTACTGCTATTGCCACTGTTGGAACAGTTGCCTCTGGTCCTCACGGAGTTGCTGCTGTTCCTGCTTTTGCTGTTGCAGCTGCAGTTGCAGCTGCTTTTGGTGTTTTCATTCCCTCTTCTCCCTTTCTGTTTCTTCCTTCAATAGATGTGCCACCATTTGCCTGGTTATCCGGATGGGTATCATTTCCCTCTTGGTGTGGCGCCTTTTGGGATGCAGCTTGAGTTGCTTTACCTTATGTAGGAGGTGCTAGACCACACTCAAATTGATGCTGACACTTTGACTCATTCTTCTTTATCTAGCGGAACAATGAATGGCAAGACTCACTGATCTTGGAGTTGCGATGTGTGCGGTCCTCAAGCCATGTGCGTGGATTTGTTGAAGTTATCTTCTGTAAACAATCAGTTGACACATCTGGCAATACCTTGAGATCTGCTGTTTTGTTTTAGAGCTTACAATATCGTACGGGGCCCCGAGTGGCCGAGTGGCCTCAAACGCTCACCGTTACGGATCACTGCTATTTCACCTCTGTCTGCGTGAGTTCGAGCCTCGGGTTCGGCCAACGTGGGTATGTGAGAAAACTTGCCAGTAGCTTCTCGTGGGTCGGTGGTTCTTTCCGGGGTTTTCACGGGTTCTTCCTCCTCCATTTATGTATGGCCCATCTTGTGCTGAAAAATTGCGTTAAACCCTACAACAACAACAACAAGATAAATGTCCTACTTTCAGCCAATAGATATCACGTGGTTTGGTTACCTTAGTTTCAAGTATTTCCTCGTCTACTCTTTAAATAGTTCCTTGTTGTCGCCTCTCCACTTCTACGTGTAATCTTTGGTGTGATCTTTGTTTTCTTAGTCCCACATTTTATGCGGTTTATTTTCTTCATACCACTGTTTCATGTATTCTTTGTTAAAAAGTTCACATTTGCTTTGTTTTGCGCTAACTTTGTCATTTCCTTTACTTCCCCACATCCTAAGCATATCTTAAACTTCATCGTTTTATTTATCCAACTACATTTCAAATCACTTTCCCTGGATCGTTTTCATCTTGAACTAGTAGTGTTCAATCAGCTTATAATAATACCTGTCAATTAAACAGAATATAGCTAGGACAAAAAGCACGGTTGAAACATTATCGGATAAGATTATGTCACAAAGACGAAAATATCCACGTTGACTTGTGAAACATTATCAGAAGATGATGTAACAGTTTTTAACATGACATAACGTGACAAAACTAAAACCAGTTCAAACGACACGATCTACTTAAAAGGTGGTGGTACAGTTGTTTTAGGTATCTCGTTTAGTTTATCAAAAGGTAAAAATCTTTGTAACACAAACTGGTAAAAGATGCAATCAAATAAGGTACATCTACAAGATAAAGTCTGTACTTTGTACAACCCGATACCAGATTGTTAGGATTCAATAGCCAGAGAATTACATAGATATCTACTAAATGAGGTAGTCTCTGGATTTTTAAATCTCAAAAGTCTGTACATTTTCCTAGACTAATCAATAACAAACACTTACACTAATATCTATTATTCGATTTCACTCGGGTCTTTAATAATGTATCTTACTGAGACTCTTTTGTACAATGCAAATGGCCATTACAAACAATTGTACATGGATACAATACACAATCTGAGCATTAGCATCATGGGTGAAAATAGCAAAGATTTTTCATAACATGCACGTAACATGTCTTTTCCTTGTAAAGTAAATGCAACGTTTGGAAAGATATCCCTTCGACATGCAGGTGAGCCTTTAGCCCTTGACACAAGAAAACCCCAGAAGAATATATATATATATATATATATAAATGACTGTAGTGAGGAGAGTTCGTAACCAGAAACTAAATACATTTAGTAGAACAACTTATGAGACATCAAGACGTGGAAGGAAACAAGATGATACTAAGTTAATTGCTTTTGAACAGAGTGCTAATAATAGAACTAAAGGAATCGTAGATCTTCAAAACATGTTGACGATGACAGAAAATATATTTTAGAAGCTCGAGACATGCTCAAATAGAGATTCTATATAGTATCTGCTGCTATACAAGCCATACAATCAGTAAGGGAAAGAGCAGATGATTTGCCTGGCCGTAAGCAATTTGTACAACGTATCGAGCAGAGAATAAACAGGAAAAGAGACGTCTTGGAAAGTGACATGGAAAAAGGCAAAACGTCACTGGGGATCAATGGTACTCTACAAGCTCAGTATGAACGTTTAACTGGGATACTTGAATAAAAAAAATTCAATAAATTGATCAAAAGGCACATGAATGATGTTTGCACACAAATTAGTGACCTTACCATCAAGCTCACAGCCAACACTAATATGGACAAAGAATAATTTGACAGTTTTAGAAAAATAGATAAATGACGTTAATAAAAAGCTTGGTGTGAATAAAAGCACAATCATATGCATAAAAACAACAGCTGGCAATTATATATTTAGGTGATAAAATCATCACGATAAGAGATTCGACATCCGCTGATTTTTACATCTAATTGCATACATTAAGTGGTAGCATTGATAGAAATAACACTGACATAGGTATTAAAATGCACTAAACACTTGAAAAGACAGTGATCTCACTGACAGATTTAACACTAAAACAACACAAAACATAGAGGCCTCCAAAAATTGAACACTGAAATAGGCAAGAGGGCTAATGAATTGGACATTAAAATGGATACACTGAAAGTTTAAGTCGATCAAAACAAAAAGGAGTTTTTGGAAGAAACGAAATTAATGGTAGTAAATTATATTGCTCTGTGTGTTTCGCATTGTACCGAGTCACGAGTATCCTGATTGTATTTCTGTCAATATTAATGTGTCACGTTGTGTGAGAAAATTTGTTAACAATTCCTGCCTCATGTTTACAAATGTCTTCTGATAGAATTTGTAATTCAAAGTACTTTGGGTAATGTCAATACGGGTTATATAATATTACGACTTTAGACCGATTCTGAAACAAAGAAACTACCTGTCCGTGACTTAGCCATTACGTCACAGTCAAGTTCGCGGTTAAATAAAGAGAACCTTGCTGCGGTGGTGAGAAACTCTGCTTGTTTTGCAATCAGCCAGTGATGTCAGTGGTCGGCTTAGGCTTAGAGACCGGAAACCCCGACATTATAACGTGTCAGTGCTACTACCCAAGGCAGTTTGAAAGAGACCATCGGTATACAATCAGAACTAAGATAGTCAAATTCTGGGCGGGTTTCTCACGCAGCCAGACATTATCCTGTTACATTAATTTTGGAAGAATCAGTACAATTTTTGACGTGACTAAAGAAACATGACTGTACTGAGCAAATGGTGCACTCGTAAAAACGAGAGGGAAAAAAGAGTTCTAGGAAGTTCGGACGAGGTTTGGAACAGAGGCTTCTGAGGAAGCTTTCCGGTGGGATAGGGCGCCACCCGAGGATTAAAGAGAGGAGAAGTTGCGGAGAGCACGATGAAATAGGCAGTTGTGCGAAGGCGCAGTGCCAAGAGAATAGACAGTTGTGCGAAGGTGCAGAGCCGGAGAACGGAAACAAGGGTACCGGAAGTACCGAATCGGGATACAAGGCGGAAGTTGCAGATGAGTAACATAGAAGGGACACGGGAAGGAAACACTCTCACCTTTAATTTCGCGTGATGAAATAACTGGCAATTTGAATAGGTCTTTATACTGATTGAAAGAAATTGCGTTGAATAATTGGCCTGTAATTGTTGAATACCGTGATACAGTTTATTAAACGGATATACCTTCCACCATATTATTTTTATATTTTATACACCTAGACCGTCGGCCTTGCTGACTGGGGGCTGGGGTCTATTTAATCTTCTAATTGTCCGTCTTTCTCCGGTGTTAGTGATAATTCCGTAGGGGGCACGTGATATAATGTAATAGATTTAGTTTCACCTGCTTAATGGGACTAGGTCAGAAGCTGTTTTGCCGTATCTTCAGCTTTTATTAATCACATAAAAGTGAGAGGCTTATTGCGTGTTATCTAATGCTAAAACTGCAAAAATGAGATGCTACATATGAATTTAATTATTTCATCATGCTCCGTCACGTTTTGCTGGTTGCAAGGTCTCATAAATTAACTTCATGTGTTTACATACCATTGTATGTTTTGTCAATAATTTTAGGTCTAAGATCTACCGTCTTTGAATTTTATTTTAATCGTTTCATTGCATTACGAGAAGGCGAGTTTGTTGCTTACACGGCGAGGATTAAAATAAATTATGATATAAACTATGTTACTAATCCCATAACACCTGAATTTTACTGTACGAAAGAAACATCCACATACTACGTGGAGGAGACCAATGTTTAAATCATTAGATTACAAGTCACAGAAAGGACTTCATACTTTTCACTCAGGATGTAAAATCAAACACGACAGTAGTATTCAAATTTAGCACTCCTAAATACAGAACAAAAATGACTACATCTGCAGTTATAATTTGGAGAGCAATACCCAATGTTTAGCATTTATAGGGGCCAACTAGCTGCATAAGCTATTTGGAAGAAGTGTTAGACATGACATATTAATGGACGGCAAACTGTATATTTTGCCAATATCATTCTATCTCCTTACTTGCTTTTCAACTTGTAGTAGAATTCATACTGCAAATATTTGGGTGGATATATTACGGTAAACCTACTGTAGATAGGTTTTCTTAACTTGATCATTTTGTTTTTTATGTTGACTAGAAACAAGTTGTCATCTTTGATTTTCCTCTTGGCAAAGGATGTATCCTTTAAGTTTCAAACGCACCTGCGTGTAGTAATTTGGTTTAAGTTATGTATCGCATATTCCTCTTTGTTTTTCAATGTATCAATGTAGGTCTCATATCCTTGCAAGCATTAACTAATTATTTTGTAGCTCTGATACATGTGCTGGATAATGATTTCAATGTGTCATACTGACATTTTGAAACTCATCCAAATGCCACACAACATCAACGTATCTTCTTGACGGAATAGTCGTAATGGTCACCAGGTGTGTTCAGTTGAAGTGTGGTATCACATTGTGTATACCGGTAATTGCCATCTTTGGGTGATACAGATGCTTCGGTAAATCGTTCAAAGCTATTCATGTCTATTATGTGTGATACAGATGCTTCGGTAAATCGTTGGAAGCTATTCATATCTTGTATGTGTGAGACAGACGCTTCGGTAAATCGTTCAAAGCTATTCATGTCTATTATGGACGATACAGATGCTTCGGTAAATCGTTCGAAGCTATTCATGTCTTTTATGGGTGAGACAGACGTTTCGGTAAATCGTTCGAAGCTATTCATTTCTATTAAGGGTGATACAGATGCTTCGGTAAATCTTTCGAAGCTATTCATGTCTATTATGGGTGAGACAGACTCTTCGATAAATCTTTCAAAGCTATTCATATCTATTATGGGTGAGACAGACGCTTCGATAAATCGTTCGAAGCTATTCATGTCTATTATGAACGATACAGATGCTTCGATAATTCGTTCGAAGCTATTCATGTATTCAGAGTTTCTTTAAATCTGTATAATTTAAGATTTTAACCAGATGGTGTAATAACTGCTCCATGAACCTAAAACTATCTTCAGATCTAATCGTTCTATTGACTATTACTTCCTTGCCATCCTTTATGAACATATAACTATGAACACAATGCTAACAGTATAAATGATACTTTTAAAATCGCAATAAACGACATATGGGACTTTTCAGCTGATAACGACAACTTCTGATTGTGTGTGATATTTGTCAAGTTGTCTACACTGTAACAGAGACCTTTGTGATCTGGTAACCTTTCTGGTTAAATTAACAAATTAAAGGGTTTTTGTTGTGTTTCTTTTACAGATGTTATTTGCCCATGATGTTTGTTTGCTCGTAATGATACGAACCTAGCAAGATCGTGTGTTAGAACTCAATGATATTTTTTTCAGTTTCATTCTTGCAAATATAATCAGCATGCTAACCTTTTTCTTTTTCCGCCAGCCGAACTGCTCTGTTGTTTTTATCTTCAACTATTTTATACACATTTAAGAGGATGTCATTTTCGAGTTCACTTTTTTTTACGAACTGTAATGTTATTGCGCATCTGTCCAACCAATGACTGAATCTAACCAAGTTCTATATTGATGTTCTATCTTCATGATTACTTGGCGATATTATTACAGATTGAACTACTTAGGAAAACGTCTATTTTTTTACCATGACACAAATCCTTTTTTTCAACCATTTGGGTAAATCAATAAATGAGCTTCCATTTATCGATTGATACCTGTCTACGAGCAGTACTAAATATTCAATCATGTTAAAATCTACTATTTGTATTTGCTTATTCCTGTCAAATTTAGTATTTTAAAAGTCAAACGTTCAATTAAAGTATCCATGTCACTTCTGTCCATCATGGTCATAGGTCTTGCCTTGTGATAAATTTCTGTATATTCAGCCTTCTCTCCATTCTCTGTGGGCCGTTTAATTCTGATAACTAGGTCAAGTAGAACTTTTACTGAACCAAAATGATGAACGTTTCGAATTATTACTTTCTTCAAAAAGGGTTCATTGTCATTGGGAAATTCATAGAAATCTTGACTCTTGGCACCAAACTCTTTGTACTCATTCATGTTATTTTAATGAATATCTAAGGCTGTTCGTGGTGATTCTGTTTACGTTTTGCTTATTCATTCGTCTCATTTCTTTAAACTTTGTACTCGTATTAATGGAGGTTTTAATATTTTTAACACGTTTTTCAAACAATTGATCAAGTATATTTTACTGCCGCCAAATCTTTAAATGTGTGGAAAAAAGAACTGTATCATTAATTTTCATAACAAAATGTCCACCTCGGTACTTTGTTATGTATATTTAATTTAATTGTTTGTCTGTTGGTTTTATTTTTTACACTACATGCTATTGTAATGAAACATTGTTTACTGGACTTGAACTTGTCCAGAATTTAGTTCAGTTCTGTTTGACCTGATTCACCTTTTTAAATATTTTTTTATTTCATTGATGCAAACAACTAATAATAGCTTCATTATCCTCTATGGATATGAGTTCATTGACCAAATTATTATGCAGGTAAAAACGTTGATTTGGGTCAGGGTTTTGGGGATGCCAAAGTGAATTTTATAGGGTATTATGTTTTAAATAAACAAGGCTCATTAAATCATTAGGTAATGGTTGTTTTCAGAAAATTCTAATTTGTGACCTGAGGTCAAGCAGAGAACTATATTATCTTGTGACTGTCAGAATTTTACCAGTTGTGATTTTACATCTAGAACTTGAGTTTGTGTTATGTTGTGACCAGTTTGGGTTGAATTTTATTTTCTTCAAATTATTGATTTCAAGTGATTATTTTCTCTGGAAATACAAAAGTGCTCTGACAAAATCCTTGGATAAAGACATTCATTAGAATTTATACTAAATTCAAACATGGAATAATATTTCTGTGATTCAACAAGAGACTGTTGACATATCAGTACGACGCAGGCCATAACAGACACGTCATCGCCTTCAGTTTTAAATCTCTTTGGGACTTGAACTGAGTTTTATTCAGGATTTTTTATTACTAGGACGGGTGTCTTTAATTCTTGGATTATTTTTGGATTTAATTCGCAAAACCGTAAGTTCTTTCTTCTCATTTTTCAATTTGTATTATAGGGAAATAAATTATTTATTAAATTTTACAAAGCTTGTTTGTTTTCACTCTTTTCTGTTACTTATTTTAAGAGCATAGACTCGTAACAACTTACCACTGGCCCTGGGGGTACGAAATAGAAACAGAAATAATTTACCACCCACAAATGAAAGGCAACATTTCCTATATGCAGATATTGTTATCTATACAATATTAATTTGTTCTCAGTAAATATATTTGTATTGCAGGTTTCACGCAGCTTTTTCAGCCCATCATAAATAGGACCAGCTCCATAACAGTACTTATCTGGATGGGCTGGACTACATCATTTGTACACAATGTGGTTTAATTGAGCATTTCCAAAGGGCAGTAGAGAACAGGGAAAGATGGAGAGAACTGGTTGTGAAGTCCTCTGTGGTGCCCCATCGAACTGGTTGTGAAGTCCTCTGTGGTGCCCCATCGACCTCTTGGGTTACAGGATTGATGATGATGATGATGATGATGATGATTGTGTCATGACGCTCCAAATGCATGTACATTGAACAAGACCAGCTCTTCCTTAGAGTCATTCTGATTTTCTATGTTCTTCATTTAGCACTTGCGTAACAATTATTTTAAACATATCGTGTCGTATCGTATCTGCTTTTCATATGGACAGTTTTAGGTACTCTGCTGGTCCTCAATATGTAAAATATTTTGTAAGTTGTGATCCAACAACCTTTAATGTGACGCCTAATGATATTACTAGTGGGTTAATTCAGTAAATTATTGATAATTTTTACATACGGTCTACAACAGGCTTAACGCCCGATCCGGTATGTGAAAACATGTGGTTTACTGGGGTCTTATCCTTCATTTTTGCCTTACAAGAGTCTAATTTCGTCATCATAGAATTTCTCAAAATGAATCTGCGAAAATCTTGGGAACGCATTTCAACATATTATTAGGTATATTTAGTTTTAAAACAAACAATAGCAGGGTAAAAGGATTTTCTTCGCTATCAAAGAAAAAAATCTAAAGATAAAAACAATCACATACTCGATTTAGTCAGGTAGCGGTGTGTGATTGGTTGAATGCCAGTGAAGACGTCAGTTAGAAATCATCAAGGGCTGGAATTTCTAGTCTCTGTTAAGATTAATTATCCCACCCACCCACCCCCGTCAAAATAAAATAAAACATACAATTTAAAGGCATTACTTGCTATTATTGAACTGCTGACTGGATATTGGCTTGACAACTTGTAAATATGACACAATTGGAAATTGCTTCACTCTGGTGCGACATAGATGAATGGTTGAAAGAAAGGTCGGTGGAACAAGACCTCCAGAAGGATGCTTTCATGACATCCTCAAGAGAAGAATGATTGAGTGAGGTTTAAGATGTAATAATAGCCCTAACCTTGCATGCTTTGATTCTCATAAAAGAAAGATCTCTGTTAGTGAAAGATTCGAAAGCCTTGTTGATAGTTACAACACTACATCGTGATGGTGGATGATGTAATACCGGAGCTGTCTTTGATAAGAAGAAAATTACAGTTCCGAACATATATTTTCCCTCTTGACCTAGCCAAATAGAAAAGTAATGCCCTAACGGGGTAAATAGCTTATTTTATCATCACAAACAAGTAGATACGACTGCGACTGTGAATTTCAATAGGATAAGTGATTAACAAAGGTACCCGATTCCTTCCCAGAAATCCAGGATGCCAAAGAAGAGAAATGGAATGACCACTTAATTTCACTCCTTCACCAAATTATGGATAATGTTCTCAAAGGAAGTTTCATTCAAAGGATCATAATGAGGTTTTGATGACGATAACAGAACGTATGAAAGGTCCTACCAGGGCATTAACGAGCGCGAAATTGGTCTCTGAAGCTCACAGAATCTGATCAGTTCTGAGCGATGAGGAGCCATCCCATTGGTGAGGCCTATGGGCAACTTATAAGCATTGGAAAGGGCTGTTCTATAACCTTTAATGACGGATGCTGATTTGATACAAGCCTGGCATGTGCTGCATTACTTATCCTTTTTCCACTGAAAAGTGGACAGGCTTAAGCTTACAATCAATCCCACCTCAGAATGAAGGAATCTACCGCGTATGACCTCTCATTTACAACTGCAGTTGAATAATGAGGGACCCTGTTGATCAACTTCACTGAAAAATCTTTGACTTACCGCACATATAATAAAGATATGCAGACATTACAGATTTTTGTGTACTCGAACAAAAATGCTTCTACGTAAATTTAAGAATTGTTCATTGAATACCAAAATTAGATTATTCAGATCTTATTGCTGCACTATGTATTGTGCTCCTCTGTGGAAAAACTTTGGTGACTGTATGAAAAGAAACTAGTAATTCGTTATAATAATGGTCTTCATTTTCTATTAGACCATCCAAGATGGAACAGTGCCGTCAACTTGTTTGTAAATTATAATGTTTTCAGTTTTGATGAAGTAATGAGAAATTATATGTTCTCAATGATGACAAGAATATCCATTAGCAAGAACTGTATATTGAAATTTCTGTGGAACTATGACATTCATTTAAATTTTCGTACTATTAGTAGATGGAACAAATTATTCTTTAAACTTGCTACTTTATTTTATTCTTAACAATGCAAGGCACAGTCCATTGTTGTAGATGTGTCTGTAAACATGTACATGAGATATATATGATCTTTTACGTTTACAATGTTTTTACTTTATATTTTAATTTAGATGTATGGACTATATAGACTGTAGCGTATCTGCTACCGACTGATACAGATGCCATTTTCTAAGGACTGCTTGACCCTGTCTAGACAGGCTGTCTGCCGGAATATTTCTATTCTTTAGAATGTGGTCACTGAGTGATCTTCAGAAAAGCTGCCCTATGGAGAAGGACCCCAACTTCCAAGCAGTGAGAACAAGCATGAGTATCCTTTGACATATAGGTACATCACGACAGATATGTCGTCCATAGCAACGTCTTATACGGTTGACACACCCTTGTAGCTAAAAAAAAAACAAACCTCATTTATGGATTGTTGACATGAAGTGATGATTCTTACCGTTTCCACAATCACTGCTGTACTACCCCTTGAGCTCTAGGTGAGCATCCAAGCCTGAACCTGAGATATCGGTGTATAGGAAGGTGCAAAACCTGTCCCGAGTCCACCATCAACTGAGATGGCAATGCCATTTGGATCTCAGGGGGGGCCCAACCTGACAGAGGGTTCTTGTGAGGTCTCAAGTTTTATGGAAGCAAAAACTGGAAAGAACCCCCTTGGCATCTTAAGTGCCTGCTCCAGTTTGCTAAAAGCAAGAACTGGAGAGGCTCCATCCAAAGCCTTCCTAGGTGAACCAAGTCCACTGCTGCATTCAAAGTTCCCAGGAGAGCTAGGCAGAAGTGAGCTATGAGCGACAGTATTGTGACATTCCTTTGTGAGGAACACGGACTGTACCTTAACCAGTGAGAAAATTAAATCCCCATGTAGATAAAATTCCGCAAAGGGATCAGATTTGACTTTTCCTGGTTGGTCCTAGTTGCTGTCTTCCAACAGACTCTCAGGCTCCTCAGAATAGCTGACCCGAGTTGGTTCTGCATCATCAAGTCATCGAAGTACTGGATGATAAAAACTTCTATGGACCTTAAATGAACTGCTAATGCATGACATCCCATTGTTTTCTCCAAGCAAGTTTAAGTAGTGTTTAATAAATATTGTAATGTTGATCATAGAAACCGTTTTAGTGTGTGACCTACATTCATCCCAAGACGTACAGGCTGTGTTTGGTGGCAATAGGTAAATAGGTATTGAAATTTGAGCTAGGACAGAGTTTTTAATAAAAAGCAACCACAGCTTTTATATGTACTGGATTCACAACAAGTTCCATTGAAAAAGAATGGGAATACAAACCATCAAACAATTAATTTAGACAAAAGTTGGAAAGCAGCATTGGGAAAGTAGCCAAGGTTCCAAGTCTCCAATAAAAGCAAGATCTTCCTCTGGGAACAACAAAAAACACGCACAACAATAAATATTTTCATTTAGGCAGAGAGAGACAAATGTATCCAGAATACTGAAGAGGTCTAAAGAAAAGAACAAAAAAAAAAAAAAGAACTAAATAACAGATTCGTCTAGCAACACTCTCTAGTGCAGTGCTCTTTCCTGGCATATTAACTTGTTTGTATTATTCATTACATCTTCCACTCCCTTTCTTTAGACCTTTTCAGTATTCTGGGTAGTTTTCTTCTCTGTGCTAAAATATGAAAAGGTATTGTTTTACCTGTGTCCCTCTTTGTATTTGTGTCCTTTATTATTTCTTTTCTCCTGATTGGCAGTTGTGTTTGATCCTGAAATTTTCTTCCTTATTTCCAGTTTATTTTCTCTCTCTCTCTTTCTATATATATATATATATATAGAGAGAGAGAGAGAGAGAGAGAGAGAGAGAGAGAGAGAGAGAAAGAGAGAGAAATTAAATAATTTACAACTTATCTGGACAAATTAAACTGTCTTGAAAAACACTGGCATGGAAATCTGTGCTACAAGTGCTCCAAAATCTATCAAATTTATGCCTGGTACAATCATGTCATTTTTCCTTTTTCAAGAGTTTTTGAATATATTTCAAAAATTTTAGAGGGGCTATCATCTCTGTGGTTAAAATGAAGGCTTTATCCACATAGATGGACAGACATACAAAATGAATCCTACACACCCCAGTAGCTCAAAGCCAGTGTATATTTATAAAGGTTGCAGAAAGAATGAACACAAATTTATGTAAAATTCTTTTTATTGATGTGTGAGTACAACAACATTTGAAACTGGGTTAACCTCACTCAACAAGAACTGATTGTGAGAACCCCAATTTCTCCATATATATTTATTTATGTACATTTATTTACATATATAAACAACTGCTCATTCATAAATGAGTATGTTTCAAAAGAACCTCTCAGCTCACAAACCACAGATTCCCTCATGCAAAGAAATAATGTAGACCTAAAAGAAACTCCATGTAGCGCAATAAAATCATACAAACAAAATTAATAAATCTTCTATTTACAAGTCAATTCTGATTAAGTTAACATGACCTTATCAGTGCTGTAGTCACAAAAAAATTTTATTTGGTACATTGTTTTGTTCTATGTAGTCTTAACAAATTATGACACCGAGATAAAAAGTTCATATTTCTGAGGGAAACTAAAATAAAAAAGGCATTGATGGTGGAAATATAGATATCCATGCATTGTCATTTGCAAACAAAGTGTAAATTTCTCTTTAACTGGACTGTGCACCCTGCATACTAAAATTGTCTATGCCAGATGATAATAATATTGTGCAAAAACAAGCAAGAAAAATAGTCTGATGGCAGGGAAATCAGCACCAGTACTGTTTCATCAGCAAACACAGCACACATTTATTTTTAACCAGACTTCACACCTGCAAACTAAAACTAAACATTGAAGGAAAGACACCATATTATGTAGTGTAAGAATGTACAGCTAATGTGCGTTTCAGCCTCTAGCACAAACTGTATTCAGTACTCAATATCCTCATTCTTTTATATATAAATATATGATAATACCATATTGCCTTGACCGTTCTTAACAAACTAGCATGCAGAGTTTGGAATCGCGGTCCTTTTTTAACAATCTGGTATGCAGGGTATGAAATTCAGCCCTTTAACAATCTGGTATGCAAGGTGTGAAATTCAACCCTTTTTAACAATCTGGTTTGAAGGGTGCAAATTTAGCCCTTTTTAACAATCTAGTATGAAGGGTGTGAAATTCAGCTCTTTATAACAACCTGATTTGTAGGGTGTGAAATTCAACCTGTTTCAAATCTCTGTCCTTTTCTGTAATAAAAGTTAGACCTGGAGCACAAGTGAGGTGAGTTACAGTTGAGTAACTTCCAAGTTACTTTCATTCTCAATGTCAATCAGATTTGGAGGGGGAAGAAATTATAACCATGAAATTAAGACAAGCAAGAAACCACATTATGTTGAAAAAGAAGCTGTAGTCTATATGTATGGTGGGTGGGATACTTCCTTTGGGATCTGTATTGCATTTTAATGCAAGTGCTCATTTGGTATAGTTAAAATAAACTGGAATTTTCCCATGCTTGTAATATGCTGTTTTGATAAATACTTTCTACTCTTTCCTTAAGCAAATAAATAAGCATAAAAAGAAACACGAAATGCAAAGACAGACTAACTTGATGATACAAAATAAAAACAAAGTGATACTAGTATGAAAGTGTAGATTTATGAAAAAGGTTATATCTACTTCATTTATCTTGCTGAATGTATATGAATTCCAGTTATTGCTGGCTTGGAACACACACAAGCCATCATCACTGAAAGAAGGAATTGCAATTTAGGCTCTAATGCATTTGTTCCATTTCCATACTAACATTCAATGTGCAGGGAAAAGGTTAATAAACCTGCCAAACAATTTCCAACAAGCTGCCAAAGTTTCCAAAACCATGTTAAAACTTCCAAAAAAACCTGCCAAAATTTCCAAAACCTGTCAAAATTTCCAAAACGTGGTAATGATATACATTTTTAAAATTTCTTTGTAAAAATCTAAAAGGTTCCAATAATCAATTACCACAGTCCAATCTCATCTGAATCAGTCTTAACAAATGAACTCTAAAGGATTCACAATACAAACTCAGAATTTTTTTTTGGCTTTTGCTTAAACATAAGTACACTATTCTAGGTAAAGGGATAATATAAACATGCATCAAGAATTTTTAATGTATTAAAAGCACATGACCCAGTATAATTTTCATCAACATACCTTTCCTGTGATAAGTTGATGTTGTATGTGTGAACTCAGCAATCAGAATAGGTTCCTGACATTCCGTGTGTATTTCTATGGTGTACTCAAACAGTGAAAACACCCATCAAATGAAGCAAAATAATCAAGCACATCCTATGTAAGTCCTGTTCACTAAGGTACTTAATGATCTCTAAAAGGCTTGATAAGTGTCTTGATGGTTAGACTCAGTCATAAGTTGTGTTGTACAGCTTTCATAAAAAAGGACCTTATTGAAATTTTTAAAAACCCTATAAGGTCATGACAAAGGAGTAAAGTACTCAATTCAAGAAAATTTCATACAGAATTATACACGGATATTTAGGCAAACTATTTAATAATTTCTGACCATTTTTTCAACTGGAGGTAAAATTGGATAAAATGAAGCCATATATTAATTAATGAGTAAATAAAAGAAATCTGGAGAAAAATATCTGGATTGAAATTAAACATACAAAAAGCAAATTTTCAAAATTTAAAAAAATGAAGTGTCCAATTTTGAAGTGAATGAACAATATAATGTGATTCTTTGGCAAACTGAAATATGTCCCTTCACAATTTGTACTGCTATAGAGTAAACATGAGCAAAATACTGCCCACACACTCTGATGAATAAATGAAGCCTGTTTATGAGGGATGAAGTAAATGAAGCCTGTTTATGAGATATAAAGTCTGTTTTCTCACATGATTGTTTTTATGTGTCTTTGCACAAAACAGTGGTACAGAAGGATACTGCAAAAGTTCATTTCTACTGAATACTAATGTTGCAAGGAATTCTTACTTCTGGCCTTGTGTCTTTAAATTTATTTAAAGACTATAGCCTTGACAAAGATTGACTGACACAAGCCAGGTAAGCCTGGCAGAAATGATGATGTAAAAACAGTACAATGTACTTGAAATGTTAAAATTACCAATAAGTTTCCAGATTTTCCTGGTGCAACATTTCTGCATTAAGGAATGTTCCATAATTAAAAGTGGTGGTCATGTAATTGTATAGTACTTAGTGTTTTATCCTGACCCTGTTCAATCTGAACAGGATGGTTAAGCCTTTGAAAAAGTCCCTACCACCCACCCCCAAATATGGAAGAAACCAAAAATATTTTTCATTCATTATTATTCAGAAATATTTTCCTGTACATACTTGCATATAATTTGCATCCAACTGCAACACAGGACAGACCTAAAACTGCTATCACACAACATGACATCAGTTCTGGGTCTATGAATTTGTTCAGGACTAATCAGTAAAACAAACAACACAGACCCTGATCTGCCACTGCATTGTGTGACAGCAGATCTCTGTCACTGCAGTGTGAAGCTAGATCTGAGTTGTATGCCAGCATATGAACCAGTACTTCTAAACCTAAATTTTAAAAAATGACAATGTTACATTTAAATTCAACATTTTAAGCAAATAAAGGGAAGCTTCTTTTAAAACTCACAAAATACACAAAACATGGGCACAAAAACTGATGTGAATGTGGTATCCTTTCATTTTTAAAAATGATTTAGTTTAAACATTACTGATCTACTTTAAAACTGTATCTAAAAAAAACTTTAAAACCTGCAGACATAATTTAATCACAAATTATGTATCTTTTTCCAAATTATTACCTTCAATCACAAACATTTTACTAATAAAATTTATAGTTAACAATGTAAAAAATGTATTTCTACATGGTTTAAATCACATTACAAACTAAAAATATCCTTTCAATTTACCTGTACAAAAGTGGAGCTGACACTGTGTCATGTATTGTAAATTAATACAAAAAACAATTTAGATACAAATGTATGCACAATCAACTTGTGACATTTTGATGCTTCAACAGATGAAGTAACTGACATCTTAGTTTCACAGCCAAGTAACTGACACCTTACAGTTCCACAGCCAAGTAAATGACACCTTATAGTTCCACAGTCAAGTAACTGGAAACCTTACAATTCCACAGCTGAAGTAACTGACACTGTACAATTCCACAATTTAAGTAACTGACACTTTACAGTTTCACTTCTTTGGACTTTTTTCATCTTTAATAGCTGATTACAATAATATAATAAATGAGCAGCTGCAAATGCTCATCAAAACTTGCCCATCATATTAAAATTTATCAGGCTTGTTCTCACCGAGGAATAAATATATTCTTTTGATAGCTATATACTTTTATGTGTGAATTTAAAAGTAATAAAGATGCTTCCTACCTCAATATAAGGCATCTGTTTATAATGCATTGCAATGTTATAACTCACTACCTCATTATAACACAAATCTGTTAATAATGCACTACACTTTTACAACTTACTACCTCAATATAAGGCAAGTCTGTTTATCATGCAGTACACCAGTATAGCTCCTACCTCAATGTAAGGCAAGATTGTTTATAATGCAGTATACTTTTATAGAACAGCATTATAGTGAGGTACCAGTGAGCTTCAAAGCTGGAGCCCATATGCAAGTAGCATGTGCAACTGTTTCAATGCTTGAAAGAAACTGTATGCTATCTAAAGAACGAGGATTTTATTTCTCTATTTATCAACAGAATAATTAGCACATTCAGAAATCTGTCTGAACAAATCTTGGACATTCAGAAGAAGCAAAAACCAATTAGTTCATCTTTTTAAGAGAAAGCCAGAGCTTGTAACCTGAAAATAACTACAAACAAACAATGAAAAAATTACGGCAAGCTTTATACATAACAATTTTCCCAACACTATTTCCTACCAAAGAAGGCTAGTATAAATAAATCTATGGCATTCATTATTTTCATTGCATACACAGATTCACATACATGTACACGCTCTCTTAAATCTGTGCACTCAAAAATTTGAATGAACAATCAAAGCAACAGGATGGAGAGGTTGCAGTCCAATAACCTGAACATGTGAGGTCCTTGTTCTCTTAAATATCTCCTTCTCAGTATCCTCATTGTCATGGAGATATGTTAGCAAAGAGTTTATTTAGACTTTATGAATGATGCAAACTAAAACTGCCCTACTATTGATATATGTCATCACTGATTTGCAATGTCTGCAACTCCATATTTGTCTAGCACCTGTGTAACATAACCCGCCATATCAACTTCCTGAGCCTCTGCACGCTTAATGAATGGATGTTCTAGTAAAGCAACGTAGTTTGGTCTTTCCTTCACTGACTTCAGTAAACTGAAAAGGGGAAAAAAAAATAATTTTCATTTATGTGTATGTGTACGTGTATATGTATGGATGGATGGATGAACAGAACAACAGTACCATGCTGCTGTGCCAATCATTTAATGTAAAAATAAAGAGAACATTCGAGTCTTTACAGTGAATTTTTTAAAAATACATTCTTGATGAACTCTCAGAAAATGTACTGTTGCCATGGTTGCATGTGTCGCTGTCTCTAAGTATTAAGAATCTGGCATATGAACAAATATATAGACAATAAGTTCTGATGGGCAATTAATTTCGTTTGACTTAATACTGAAGACTACAAGTTTTCTTTTTGCCTCCTTAACTTGATGCACAAATTCAATCTAACCGACAAAAGGACACAAGCTTTTACTGTTTATACTTCACTTTTAAGTCATGTCCAACTGAAAACTGCATTAACACCGATCAACCATCACATAATATACCGACAGTTCTGGGCCTATGCAGTTGGTTGGAAGTAATCAGCAGAACAAACAACACAGACCCTGATCTGCCATCACATTATGTAATGGCATATCAGAGCTTATTCTTTTTGCATTTGGACTTGACTTGTAAGCGAGTACATGCAGTATTTAAAATGATATGCCATTTATGAAGAAATAAAATTGAAAAAAATAATTGGCAGATGTAAAATGGTCCAGTTGACCTGTATGGCAGTTTTTCATCCCCGAACATAAACGATCAGACAAGGTCTAATTAACTAATGTGCATGCAACTAATATTAAATAAGCTAGTAGTACAACCATTAATTAAAAAGAAAAAACCCAAAGATTGGTCAGTGAAACAACACAGTCTAATTACATTTTTTCCCAAATAAAATAAAATGATTACAAATTGTTTTTAATTTTATTTAACTGTTTTACCTTTTGGAGCAAATCATCTAAGAAAAAGTAAAATATGTTAATAAAAGCTTCTTGTTAACATACCCTTTCACTGCTTAGTACAATCTAAGTGCCAAAACCATGGCAGACAACAAATGTCACATTCAATTTTATGATAAACAAGCAAGTCAGCCATGATGAAGTATGTAAAAATGACATTGTCCATGAAAAAAATATATAAAATAACTACAATAGATTAAAATCAATGGCTGATCAGTTATGATGCGCTAACCACCAGCTTTTTAATTTCAAATTAGAACGTGTACCTTATATGTGAAACATCAATCAATCCACCAGTATCAACTTACAAATATCTTTATTTTGAAAGACTGTTTCCAGTCCTTGAATTATTTTTTCCTAAGAAAAATTCCAAATTTTGAGGATAGTATTTTTAGATGTCATTCGATTCAATTTCATCTACTGGACATAAGAATTTCATCAAACTATATACAAAATAAAACTAGAAGAGAAAACATAGGCTCTTGGATTTGTAAGAAGAAAAGTGACTGCATCTGGTTTTTAATACTGAATGTGAGCTAAATTGTTATATCTAAATAACCTAATAATTCCGTCAGCTGAGCCAATTGTCTACATAAAGATCTTTGATCACAAATATAAAATGCACAGACTCTGTGCAGCACCTTTGGCCACATACCAGTACGTACATTTTGCCCTATCTGGCACAACCACCAATGACCAAAAGGATTAAAGCACTGGGCTGGACATGCATGCTCTACTCTGCATATGTTCATCAAATCTCAAAGAGTTCTGATATGTTCTTCTCCTTGGATTTATTTAAATTTAAAATCCAGTTCCAAGATTTAGGAAAAGAAAGCAACCAAACTCCTTTGGCTGCAGGTGAAAAAGTCAATCAAGCTCACATGGCATTTATGGGAGACAAGCAAAACCCTAACACTGATTTTCAATTTTTGTATTAAAGAAACTTGCTTTGGGTCATAATTTTATGTGTGTCTGGCACAACACTTTGAGACTGGTAATGGAAGTACATGCAAAAGACTTTCTATCAACCATCAATAGTGAACAAACTACTTTAAATGCAAGACATTTTAAAGTGTACATTTATTCAGTTGCAAAATATTTTTTAATAATGATGGTAATTGTAAGAAAAGAAAACAAGGATGAATAGTAAATATCAACAAGAATACTAAAGAATGGAATGTCTGTTCTACTGGTGCATTATGTAATATCTTAACAGAGAAAATAAGCTAAATGCAAAAACTTAAAATAACAGCTCGAGTATGAATAGTAGGCCACTGTGACCTAAATTGTTTTGCCTGTGATGAGTTGTACCCTCTACAATGAATACCCTTTAAGTTTCAAAGTTCTACCTAAAACAAACAACATCAACAATGCAACTGGTTATGTGATGTCTATGCCTTGCAAAAGTGTTGCTGGCAAGACAAAAACTCAAATTTACGTGTTCACTAAAGCTGAGGATTTGTGAATCCTGAGTCAAATATACATCATCATCATTTCACATAGACCGTAAAACTTACCACTGAGCTATAAAGTCTTCGAACTCGGAGGTAAAATGTCCTGGGGGTAACTTTGGTGCTGGATCCTTTACCACTTGTTTCAGCTGCTCAAAGGGGGTTGGGGAGGAAGCATAAGGGAATTTTCCTGTAGCGATTTCAATCTGTAAGGAGGATTAGCAAGCCTTTAATACATTTAGGTAGATTTAAATTAAGAACTTTTGTACAAAGTTTTCAATATCAGATGATAAAATTTAAATTTGATATGTGCAAGAAAACATGGTTGTCGTTTAGATACACATACAAGTTGAATATAGGTTTTTTATTGAACAACAGAACACTTTGCATATAAGAACACTTGTGTTTGATATAAACCCAAACTTGCCTTAAAGTCACCTCTATTAAGCAATCACCTCTTTTAAAAAGTTGCTGTCTGTAGGTTCCTCACACTCAAATTTGATACACATAAACTTGTACAGAACAACAACCTGTATTAGAATACCATTTTCTCACTTCCTTAAGATGCCTACATACCTGCTCATAGATCGAGCCCAACTGCAAACTGCTCTGACCTAGATCTGCTGTAGCATAATGTGCAGGCAGATCTGGCTCTGTGCAGATGGTTAGGAATGATCAGTAGAACAAGTAACACATACCGTGGTCTGCAGATGAAATGCACTTTGGCAGATCAGGATCTTTGTTGTTTGCAGTTTGACTCGACTCACAAATGAACCTGGTAATACTATTTCATATCTGACATGCTATTTCACCTCTACCAATCTAACAGATAACAAATTAAGTTGTTCCTCTAGCTGCTGTTAAATGTCTGACTAAAGAAAGATAACCTATATTTATTGTGCAGCACAAAAGTTTAAATTAAATGCCACTGAATTATCCCACTTAGCAAATGCTATTTTAAAACTGTATTAGTGTTTCAGTACATCCTTTATGCAGTCTGCAATTGTGTACATGTTATACCAAGGTAACATGAAAGTTTTTTCATTGCTTCAAAGTATGTATTAATGACCGAGATAAACAAAATAGGAAAACATACCATTGTTATGCCTAAACTCCATACATCGGACTTAATATCATAACCCTGCTTGCCAGTTTCTGGGTCGATTCTTTCAGGCTGTAAAAAAAAAAGGTTAAAGCATCTTTACTAACATCTGTTACGAAAAGGAGCCTAGTCAGCTATGTTTTGTCTTCTTTCTTTGTCTACATATAAAACAAATATACTTTTCATATGGCTGATTCAAATTATTAACAGACTTGTCCTCTTTTAGTATAACTATTTTAGCAAAAGATGTATAAAGACCAAAAGCAGTACAGTAAAACCTGTCTTGAAAGACCACTGCAATGAGAGACCACCTGCCTTGAGACCATAAATAGCAGGATGGTGGTCTTTCAAGACAAGTTCTACTGTACTGACCAGTGGTTATGTGTATACAGTCCATTAACTCTCTGAAAATCAGAATAGTCTTCTGAAGATTTATGTTCAAGGCAGAAATGAAAGCAATAATTTCTCTACAGCTCTAATAAATAGTTGGCTTCAGTGGACTACACTGCACCTTATACAAATGAAATGCACTTTAATGTAAATAAAAAAAGTGCCACGTTTCCTTCTTTGATTCAATATCTGAACACAACCATTTTGATTGTAGCTGATTTGAACCTTATGCTTTTGTAAACTTTGCTTGTTTATGATATTGTTTTTTTAATATTGGTTTATTATGGTTTGTGGTTTTATTTTAATTTTTTGAGGGACCAAAGCAAATTATTCTCTTTCCACAACATAGTTCCATAAGCAAGAAGTTATACTGCTGATGTCACTGAGAAAGGATTACAACATTCATGTTATCATACTATATCGCAACTAGTGATGTCACTGAGAAAGGATTACAATATTCATGTTACCATACTTAATCACTACTGCTGCAGTTATTAAATATTTGATTCTTAGGAAATTTCAATTTTCTTAATTTGTAGGTAATGGTGTGTAAACAGACAGACAGACAAAAGTAATACACTCCCATCCACAACTGTGACCAGGATCATACTAACTGGGAGTGGAGGGGGACTGGATGGTTGCCCCAGGTGACAGGTTTTGGGGTGCCAAAACCCCTTTGTGCCTTCATCGTCACCCCAGGCGCCATTCACCCTCAGTATATCACTGACTGCAACTGAGTAAAAAAATCCCTCTTTGACACTGTTACTGAAGTAAAATAAACTACAAGTTTAGTGACAAACAACCAGTGGTACAGGAGAAGCATAATGGACTAACTGATGGATGAGGGTGGCTTACACAAAGCGCAAGGATGTCTGTTTGTGTTTGTGTTGTTTTTATTAAATTTTTAATGTAGCTTTAACAATTTTTCAGTCATATTGCTATGATATCTGCAGTGTGCCAGTTTATAGTGTCTAGCACTGAGGTATCATGCCGCAGACATGCTGCATCATGTCCCACCCGGTCACATTATCCTGACACCAAGCCAACCAGCCCTAACACTAACCTCTTAATGCTGAGTGTCAAACGAGGCAGTTGTTAGCACCATTTTTATAAGTCTTTGGTATGCCTAGGCCCAGGGTTCAAACCCATGTCCTCCCACATCAGAGGATGTCAATATTCATGTTTTAGAGTCAAAAGAAATTATATGGGAATAATAGAATACACCTTATGGATTGATGCGGGATTGGGAAATTTCAAAAGGGGCCTAATTTGTTGGCAGGATGGAGTCTTTGCCGAGTTCCTGCCATAGAGTTATAAACCTAATTGTGGGATTTCCCTATTTTTCTCACGTCTTTGGATCAATTAATATGGATTTTTAAGAAAATAATGACCAACTGGTGTAGTTAAAGCAACCAATGGGCAAAATATTCGTCTAAAATTTTTGGATATTTTGAAAGAGCATATAATGTTTAGTTTACACTGAATGATTCAATGTAAACTTGGAAAAGTGGCTAAGTTCTAAAATTTAACTAATAGCATAACAGCACAAGATGAAACATTATATATGTGATAACATCATAAAAACTACCAGTAGTCAGAATAGTTACTCATCAATTAACCACTATTTTGATGTCGGGTGGGGAAGGAAAACAGTCAAGCGCGAGGTAGAATGGGCATTCCGCTTTGAAAATTTCTATCTTTACTGATAGAGGATGCGAGAACAATACTCACAGCCATATATGGTTTGCAACCAGCATCCATCGTCTTAGCAACTGAATCCACCAGGTATCCACTGATACCAAAATCACAAATCTTCACCTGTCCCTTTCGGTTGATAAGAATATTGGAGGGTTTGACATCCCTATGTATCACATGCAACTCCGAGTGGAGATAATGAAGAGCTTTTACGACCTGCAGAAAATTTAAGTGATGTCATATTTACTTGTGGATAGCATCAACTCAACTGCTAACAGCATAGTCCCATATCTACCATCACAAAATGCCAGCAGATCACAGACCGCATTGTTCTTGCTTTTATAGATTTCAAGCAAACAACATAGTTCCTGATCTGCTAGTGCATTATGTCACAATATATCTGGGTTTTTTTTGTTCAGATCGATGCTCATTATACAGTGATATATATGGTATGGCAATAAGTGTTACCTTGGAAATTTGTACCATAACATTCAGAAAATATGAAGCTGGGGCCCTTATGTACAGCATGATCAAACCAAAGCTGGAAAATGACATTGATGCCAAGGTCACAAGGTGAAGCAAGTGAGTAACAACATAAATCATCTTAACTTCATAATGATTCATCCAATGTTCATGCCCCTAGCTGTATAGTATACACCCTTGGCATAACAAGGGGAGTTAATCTGTGCAGTTAGAATGGATTCCCTGGTCTGTCCTTCCTAACTTGGAAACCAAGAGATCTGCACATGTTATACAACCAGCATTATCCCCTGGATTTCTCCATAGGTTTGACTACTTGGTGCTAATACATAACTTAAGAAACTGTTCATGTAGTGTTCTGAAGTGGTTACAAATATGTTACTTTTAGAAACTGTGGCTGCGTCCAATGGCAGCTTTTGTATGTAATTACAAGCTATCCATGAATGAATGCCTTCTGAAAATGTGGTCAGATTCAGTTGAATAGTAACTGAAAAGAAGATATAAATTGTGCTGGTGAACATATCTGATGGTGAATTGGCATCATTTATATAAACGGAAATGCACTTTTTCCAGGGAGTAAAGGTAAGATTTTCAAGATGGTTGTCATGGGGGGCAAATTGAAAGTTCTAGCAGCACCATTTTCAATTAGATCCAACTAGATCTCTGTGTGCATGTGTGTGTGTGTGTGTGTTTGTGTCTGTGTGAGAGAGAGAGAGAGAGAGAGAAAGAGAGAGTTTCATGGCAATCCTCCAAGCAGTTTAGGAGAATTAGCAATAACAAACTTGCACTAATCAATGGATGGAAGATGGACAACAGACAACAGAGAATCCCATAAGCTCTTCTGGTCCAAAAAAAAAACAAGTCACAGACTTGCATCCCCCCTTGTTGTGATGTTCACTGGGAATCAGGTGATATGGCTGTGAAAATAAAAGACACTGTCATGTCAAGGTCTATAATATGTGAAAGTTTCATATAATATCTTTATTGGTTCAAAAGTTATACCCACTGATTTCTGCTTTCCCTTGTCACAACCTTGACCCTGAGGCATGGGCAGCAGCCATGTTATGTGACACACTGTCCAGTGATATATGACTGCTTCAAGTTTCATTGCGATATCTTCAGTAATCCTAAGATACACTCGGATAAGAATACAAGTCTGAATTACACTTCAAGACCTTCAATCTTGAGGCAGGGGTATGGAGATATGTGAAATGGTGGTTCAAAAGTCATATTCTGCACAAGGATACATCACAAAATTACTTTCCCTTGCAGTGACTTTGACCTTGAGGCTGAGGGTTTGTCTGTGTTACACAATACACTGACTAGTCACAATATGTACCTGGACAAAGTTTCATGAAAATCTCTCCAACTCTTGAAAAGTTATGGACCAGGCAAACAAATCTTAACAGATGGATACAACATAACACACCAGAGTTAGGACTGGTGTATAAAAATTATATTACTTAGAGAGTTCCATCACCATAATCAATGCCATGGATGCTGAATAAATCTTTTGATAGAGACTGATACATTGTCCCTACATTTGGTAACCAGGTACAAAGTTTTATACATGCAAATCCGGGGGCCTAATTTGAAAACATTAAGTTTCAAAAACATTATTATGCTGATTTACAGTTTGGGTGATGATGCAAATCCGAATAATCTTAATACAATGCATCCCAGAAACATAAAGATTTTGAATTTTAGTTCATGCAAGGTCAATATGTCCCATGTACAGTTTGTACAGTGTGTAAAGAAAAGGGAGTAATTTAGTAAGTACTTATACCCTCAACGTTTTTTGACAGTTAGGTGAAATGCAGACTTCATGAAATTTCTTTCAGTGTATAGAATTTCAGTCAGGCATTTATCAGCAGGGTCTATTCTGTAACTGAAAAAGGCGGGAATTCAGTAATTATGGGGGACTTTAACAAGGAAATACAGGTAGAGATTGCAGAGTTGATGTGCAAACTGCACACATTTGGATGATATTTCAGTGCAATTCTTGAGAAATTTGGCACAAATATAACAATCGCACATCCTAGAAAAAATGATGTATTAGAAGCCTTGATGAAGTTTATCTCACTCATACTCTCTACACACTGAAAACACTGCATCAAATCAAAGATGATTCTCCACTCTGGTTATGACCACTCTGTCCATTCCAATGAAGAAAACTGTGGTCATAAAATTTTTCTTCTGTGAAATATGCCTATTCTTTGTAAATAATCAAGTCAAAGATAGAGAATCCAAAATATAAAAATGAATCAGCAAAAAAACTCTGATACAAATAGACCCTGCTCATTCTCTTTGCCGGGAGATCCAAGTCACAGGTTTTTTTCAGAATTTTTTTGAGATAATAGTCTACCTGAATGACCAGAATTATACTGGTTAAATTCAAGTAAAACTGAAAGGCCAAAGAAAAAATATGTGTCTCCTATTGCACTGGTTTTAAAATCAGGGTAAGTAGGTGGTAATTTTAAAAACATATATATTATAAAGATTAGTATCTGTAATGTATTAAGCACTTCAAGTAATGGGCAAAACCAGCTCAATTAGATGCACAAATCAATTTCTGAATTTTTTTAACGGGGGATGTTTAGTGTTATGGTTGGCACCAAAACAAAAAAAGGGGGATAGACAGCCAACTGGAAACAATCGTCTTACAATTGCTTACTAAAGTCCACAGTGTAAATTTAAAGTTTTCAAGTCCTTCTACTTCTTCAGAAACACCGCCAGTCTGTTTATTCCCTCTTAGTATACCAACAAAGAACTTTAGTGAATGATGTATGTTATGAAACATTTCAGTCAGACACATGTAAACCAATGTCACTTCATAATGTGAGATTTTGATACAGAACTTTCATTATCCGTCACCCTATTAACCATCAGGGCATTGTACATCAAAATATTAAAAACAGGTACGTGTATATATGTAGATATGAATTTTTGATGACTCGGTCTATTGTATAATATTTTTAATGTACATATTCTATTATCCATTTATTCTCATATCTGTCATGGTCTCGGTTCCACACCCTGATGGATAATCGAGTTCTACTGTAATGTCACTACTTTGGCACACTGCTGGTAATATCATGGAATGGCTCATATTATATATATATATATATATATACATACACACACACAGACACATATCAGCATGCAAAATTGAGATGCATATCAATAAAGTTTCGAAATAAGAAAATGTTAAGCTTTGAATTGTTCTGCAAATCTGCAAAAGATACAAATTTTTGCAAAACAATGAAACCAGTCTTTACTATAAACATATGTCCACTGCCTGCAGCTAAGTGCTAACATACCAGTGGATCAGGATCTCAACTGTTCATTCTGTTAAAATGGCCTAAACCCTTATCTGTCAGCACATATACACTGTTCATGATGGAAGATATTTTACATGGTTTGATACTGTCAATGACTCATTATTACCTAACTTGGTAACTCTGTTTGGCTTTGCTACCGTATGTACTAACTTATAGATTGAGTCATACTGTAAAAAACAAAGATCCTGATCTACGGAGGAATAATGTGCCTGCAGATCAGGGTCTATGCTGTTTATTCTATTCATTACTAATAACAAACTGCACAGAACCAGATCTGCTGGCACATTATGGAATGGTAGATCTGGATCTGTGCAGGTTGCAGTTGGACTTGTCCTATATGCGAGGCTATACGGCATATAATCTGCTTCTTTGCATTGCTGTTACTTTAAAATTAAGAATTTTTATTCGTGATTTAAAATTAAAGGCAAAGTTAGTTTTTGGCAGAATTTACAGAACTGATACAAATAAATATCTGACCAACTTACAGAGTATGCAATTTTTCCAAGCACCTCTTCTGGTATTCTTTCCTTATTCTTGTATATATTCAAATAAAATTTATCTAATGAAGAATCCATTACTTCCATACAGATCCAGACATCTCCCTGAAAATGCAAGTGATGGAGTATTAAGATGGCTGATGGCATGCTAGGTTCTAGTAATACAGAACATTAAACATAATCAAATTGATGAACATAAATTGTGCAATACTAATACTACTACTACTACTACTAATAATATTCTTTTCTATAATCACAGATAAAACCCCTCTAAAACCATGTAATCTTAATTTTAAATGTTTATCTCCTATTTTTCAAATTTATTTCTTAATAGATAACTATTAAAAGTTTCATGAAACATGTTAATAGAAAATACTGAATTACCCTTGCTGAGCATCTTCTATTGAAATGATTCTGTCTGAAGTGAAATGCAGAAGCAATCCAACTATATCAAGGAATGTAATCACCTAAAGTCTAATAATTTCCACTTAAAATTAAAATGCAATTTTCCTTGACACAGGTAGACTCACATTCTATGGTCATTAGAGCAAAATAGAGAAAAGTGCCTATTATTAGAAAAACAAACTATTCTTAGTAATAATGTAGACAGAGAGTATGCCATATGCTTAACATGTATAAAGCCACCCACAAAGGGGGTTAGCAAGTATTTGATTTAATCTGAATTCTATAATTTTTGCAGGTTGCAATTGTTATGGTTTTGTACACAAAAAATGCATTTTTTCCCAGTATTAATTTTTTCAAACGCATTTTTATTTCATCCCTAATATAAATGAACAAGCCTGTAACAAGAGAAAATATATTATTATCCTAACAGTTGGGTCCTTCAATTCATGGTTGGTAACAATTCTAAAAACAATGAAAATTTGCACCTACAATTCAGCTACTGTGGTTTAACTAATTTTCATGTTGCCACCATTTAAAGACCCAATAAAAATTGTGCCACATGTGATTGTCACAGAATAAGGCAAGAAATAACTTTGTTTCGCCTTAGAATGATTTGATCATTTTCGTTGTACATGCGTACAACATTACCTAGGGCTGATAATTGTTTTTTCTAGTCAAGTGACTGAACTAGCATGTATCTCATCGCAGATCGCTTGCGGCGAGAGACACAAAAAGCATGGTATGCACAGGTATTTTACCCTGCTAATATTCATTCTCCTGTAGATTTAAGGCAAGTTTCTGTTCTAATTGACACATTGGTCTTTTGGGATCTTGTCAAGGAGTGTATGCTCTCCATTTCATTCTACAGCCATAGGGGTAAGTGTTACATTTTATTTTATTTGCAAGTAAGTGAAGCATATTCAGTTTTAATGATGTAGCGTGAAATGTTGCCTTTATCACTACGCGGATTTGAAACGTTATGAATTTTTGAACTGTTACAAGTTGCTATTAAGATTTTAATTTAGTAGCATGTGTTTATAGATTTTAATTCCATACCTGTTATTATGACCAGTTTGGTTTAATTTAAGCTGTGTGTGTGTGGGTGTATCAGGCTGTCATTCTGGCTGTTTGTATGTCTGTCTGTATGGGGATGGAAGCAGGTGCGACCATCAAGGCCATACAAGGACGGAAGTGCTGATCTGTAAACTTGTGTGTGTGGTGGATCCATGAAGGGAGGGGGGTAGCCAATACAAGTGTGGACTAACCCAAGAATTCAGGAGAACTGTGGTGTGACAATGGACATGTGAACCGGGTCAAAAATTCTCATTTACAAGGTTTACAAGTATTTAAATGAGTCATATGTTGTTATGAATTGTACGTGCTGTACAAATGACTATATGAGTCATGATTCATATGTTTGATACAACTGTTATGTTTATTACAATTGATCATGTTTGTTTCAATTGATTATGTTGTGTTTCAATTGAGTACATGGAACATACGTTGCATTTCAATTGAGTACATTTGAGTACAATTGAGTTACACCTATTTGCATGAGAATCTTACCTTTATTACATGAGATTATACATATCACATCTTGGTTTTACTGTATCGTGTATCTACAATTCTGAATATATGAATCACATTTTTTTCCCCCATTTGTGAATGTTTGTGTGAAGTAAATGAACGAGTCATATGTTTAGAGCTTGAAAGAATCGCACTGTATATATTATAGAGGATATACATATTTTTATTAATTCATTTCATAAACTTCCATCTTTCATCACACTGTGTTTGTGTTGTCATTTGATCCAGGCATCCATTCAGGTCAAATCCTGTTACAGTCAAGAAGAAGCCCCCAACTCCCCCATTTTCTTACTGTAACATTCCTCAAGATCCAAAGTTATTTGATAAACTATGTGTATTACTGTAATTTGTAATAAAATGTTAGCTTTTACAAGTGTTTGTTTTATTTTACCCCTTAAAAAAATTAATTATAAATCATTTTATATATTTTCAATGCGCACATATCTATAAGGAATCAAGTAGCTGTAATTTCACGTCACTACTTTGAAATGAGAAGAAGCACAAAGGATTCAAACACTAGTATTACTGCAAACGAAAAAGAATAATAGATGATATAAGTGTATGAAATTTAAATTTAATACTTATTATTATTGACTCTTCATTCAAAGGAAACTATGGTTGAGAAAGTTAAATCATTCTGAAAGCACATCACATTTTATCATGCATGTTTAATCCAAATGAACAAAAACACAGTAAAATACTACAATCTCAAGCACAATTACCAATGATACACTGTTTTATACAATAATTACAGCAAAGTACTGAAGCTTACACTTCAATGACACAAAATCATTAATGTATCTATTATTATTGTTTTCATGGTTTAAATATTTCTCTTTACTAGAAGGCAAGTTTATTTATGTACACTTGTAATGTAACAGTAATAAAAATTTGTTTTCGTGAAATAAGTCCACAAACACAAAATATATAAGATATCTACTTGTAAGTAGTCACACAAATACATATAGGACATTTGCTTGTATCAAGTGAATAAGATATTTCAGTGAGTTGGTGAAATACTGCATTTTCTTGAGTGGTGAAGACATAAGTGAAAATACCCACAAGACGAAATATATCCATTTTTCACTTGGAACAAGCAAAATTTCTTTTTTACTGTATCATCAAACATACTGGCTAGCAAAAATGTGTAACATGTTGAAGCAGCCAATTTTTACCATTGATATTCTGCTGTGTTTTGTGAACATTTGCATAGAAAACTTGAGTAGTAACACAATTCTCTTTCCTAATTCAAGGTAAGAAAGCACAAACATGGGGAAAAAAAAACTGACGAAACAAAATCCATAATAACATTTTAACACAGTTTTTTGGAAGACAGACATGCAATCAGTGCACCAAGTGATTAACAAAATGATCTATATCTGCTGAAAAACAGTCCCCAAGTGGAAAAAAATAAAACTGACAATTTACTCCAGTGAAAATCCACTAATTCACAGAATATGTGTGTGTGTGTATTATATTTGCCATAACAGCACTTGCCGTGGTGGCATAAAAATAAATTTTTGCTTATCAAGTTATGGGTAATCTGATTTGAAGTACTGAAATGGTTCTTTGTTCAACAACTGAAAACATAGGATCCTTCTTAAATTAATGTTTCTACTTTTTTTTTACTTGTTCTCGAGGAATGATTCAAAACAAATTGCTCCCCACTAGAAGTTGGAGTTGTCTCCCTTTTATAATAAAATTGCATTAGAACTACATTTTAAGATTTTTTTATGAATGGTTCTTGTGCAAGATTTCCTTCAAAACTCAGAAAAGTACTAGAACACTTCAAATTTTTCTGAAATTAATTTTCATAATGTTTTCCAACTTGCAAAACATAACAAAACACCAACTTTTACATTACCTTTATGTTGTACAAAATTATTACCATATATAATACTTATAAGCCCAACTGCAAACTTAACAGACCCAGATCTGCTGTCTTACCTTGAATTAGGAAAGGGAATTACTATGCTATTTATTAGGAATAATCAGCAGAACAAACAACAAAGACCCTGATCTGCTGGTAGATTATGTAACTGTACAAGTCTTAATTTCATGTCTCTGGAGGCAAACAGATTTCCTTTGGTTGCCCTAACATGAAAGTTAAACTTTCTTCCTTATTTCTGTGTATCATTTGCTGTCTTACTGATAATTTTATTTGCACACTCTATCAGCCATCTTGGTATGCCCAATATTTCTCATCACATATGTTAGTCTCTCCAATCATCATCTTTTTTATTTATTGTTCTTCTCTAAACAGTTTAACCGCTCCGGTGGCCTAGTGGTTAGAGCGTCCGCCTCGGATGCAGGAGGTCATGGGTTCAATCCCTGGCCGAGTCATACCAAAGACTGACAAAAATGGTACTAACAACTGCCTCGCTTGGCGTTCAGCATTAAGAGGTTAGTGTTAGGACTGGTCGGCCTGGTGTCAGGATAATGTGACTGGGTGGGACATCATGCTACGTGTCTGCGGCATGATGCCCCAGTGCTAGACATCACTATAAACTGCCACACTGCAGACATCGTAGCGATATGACTGAAAAATTGTTAAAGCTACGTTAAAAATTCAAATCACATCACATCTATCAGCCATCTTGGTATGCCCAATATTTCTCATCACATATGTTAGTCTCTCCAATCATCATCTTTTTTATTTATTGTTCTTCTCTAAACAGTTTATGATGATTAATAGTCAAAGTTAACACATCAGCACACTCATGTAGCAGAAAACATGCATTAATTCAGAAGCTGGGATTGATGAGGAAAATTTCATTCCTCTTTTATACATCTGGTACCAAAAGTTAACAGTTTTCAACAGTGACCAGGACTGATAACAAAATGACTGGACAATTACTGTATTTGCTTGGAAACCTACCTCCCTGAATAGGGCACCGTAAAATGTGACTGTGAAGGAGCAAGAGCCACTCCTCATTGATATGTCCAGGTCCATTAGAAGACGCTTTTGTTCTTTGGAATTCACAGTGGCTGTAATTCTCTGCAAAGGAGAAATACACTATACTTATCAAATCAAGACAAATGCAGAAAATATGAATTCCTGATTATTAAATTGAGTAATCAAATGTAGTTTTAAATAGTTTCTTATTTAACATTAGTAAATTACTGTTCTTATGAATGTACATGTACAGTGGTCCCACTCCTTTTAGGCTCACCCTGAAAAATTATCATTCTCAAATGTATACAATGGTCCCCAATCCTAAGAGACCTTGTCACAAGAATATCATTCTCAAATGTACCTATAATGGCTCCCAACCCTATAAGGCCTACTTACATGAATTATCATTCTCAGATGTACATATAATGATCCACATTCCTACAAGGCCTTCTTACATGAATTATCTGTATATACAATGGTCCTCACTCCCAATATGCCTCCTCCTTTAAGAATTATCATTCTCAAATGAATATATAATGGTCCCCATTCCTACAAGGCCTTATTGTATGAATTATCATTCTTAAATATAAATATGATGGTCCTCAATCCTGTTAGACTCTCCTATCAAGAACTATTTTTCTTAAATGTATATACAATGGTCCCCACTCACACAAGGCTTCCTCTCAAAATCACTTGATTTGAACAACCCCAACCGGATCAAAGGAAAATAAATTGTTTGTGACAAACCATTTTAAAAAATGGAAAATATGTATGAAATTCTGTATTTACAGACATTGTACTTTATACGTATGTTGTAGGGGTAATTTCTTTGTTGATTTTTTTTTCAGTTCCAAAATGAACCTTGTGGCAACATCCAATTGGTAGATCAGTGTATTGGCAATACACCCGATGCAAGTAATTGATGTCCCAAATATATCCATCAAAGCAACTTTTGTGCCCAGTCAATCAATCTGACCATCATCTTTCAAACTGTTCAGTGGATTTGAAGAAACTTTTGGTATGTTTTTCCATTTACTTAATATGTTCATTCAAGGCATATATGAAAATATTAATTTGTTTTCCTTTAAAGAGAGTCTTCCTTAGAACTTAGAACCTGCTGTCTCACTGGCAGCCATTTGCTGCTGTATTCGTCCTGTATCTGACATGAAAATACTTCAACATTATTGATATCACCACCGTTGCTGCCACCCTTAATGCTGTAAAAGTAATATCTATGTTTCATGGTGCTAATGCAGGTGGGACAAAAAGACCCTTATCCTGAGTTGATCTGCATTGTCAGGATCTAAAACAGCTGCATTGTTGATCATGTCTGAATGAACCTGTGATTAGACACTCAAAATGCTGCTGTTTTAGTAACTAGTAAATGGTTTCACCCCTTTCATGAAAAAAGGCTTTATTGTATTGAACAAACAGATCAGTGTAGTGTATGAAACAGGAATTTTGATTTGTTGGAAAATCTCTGAATGCAAACTTGTGCTGAAATCGTAATGACATGACCTCCACTGGGATGTTTCCAATTGCTTTTGCACATACTAAGGTGGCATTTCAACATGACCACAGTAAGTACTAGATGTGTATAGCGTTACAGGTTCACATTTTTACAGTGGTGCTTTGTTCTGGTGGTACATACCATGGTACTTTTGTGCTATGCCAGTACATCAGTAGTTTTTGTCAGAAAGGAATGTACAGAAATTCCTGGGTAATCTTCTTACAAACCTGATTTTTTAAAATAGCATTATTTTCACTTTTCATGACAAAATAATTACACAAATTATTATTTTTTATTTGTACAAAATAGTATTTGTCACTAAGTTTTAAATACAATGTATTACAAAATTAACTATATTTATGAAATCTTGTGTTTCACTTGCAAAATGTAAAAATTGGCTGCCATATTGGATGTTGTGAAAGATCTTCAGGAAAAATCCAAGTTTTTAAAAATTTTGGATTTAACCCCCCACCCCCACCCCCTTGTAATTTTCAGTTATTTACATGTTAAGTACATGTATTCCTTTACTGAACCAAGAATTGTCCTAAAATTTTCAGGACAGCAGTTGCACTCTTTGAATTTTATGTAATTTCTCTAGTCCATTAAACATTTTCTTGTTTGATGTGTCAAGTCTGTTTTGTTTTGTTTAATGGCCCTCTCAAACAAATATATTGTCCTGGCATTGGAAACCAAAGTTTTCCTGCCTATTTTATCAATAGTGTAGCTTGTAGATTGTAGACTTCAGTGTAACACTTCTGTTTTTATCAACAAGCCCTCTAATGTCATCATAATGTTTTTTACAAAGTGTCTGCTGTTCTCACTTTAGTTAATGTTTAGATGACAACTTGTGCAACAATTTGCACATTCATAGCAAATTTGGTTATTTTCTTTTGCTTCATGATAAATTTTTTTTTTCAAGTAATATAATGGATGGAATATGGTATTTTTTGGCTATAAATCAGAGCACGAATATTTCTCAATGTAATTTGAGAGCCAGAATATTAAATGGATTGTCTCAAACAGCTGCAGTATACTGTGGTATGCATAGTGGTATGTTCAGAAATGCCACAGTATGCTACCTTACAAAATCTTTTATGGCGCCAACTCCATTTAGCAGAATACTTACATTAACTAACATTCAGTAAATATGACAATCACAAATGTGCGATAACATAACCCTATCATTTTGAACTTCTTTTGGATAAATAAAATATATTTTGTAAAAGTATGGATTTTTTCAATACTATAATAGGTTGTGTGTCAGTTCTGTAACATAAAATAAATAGAAATAAAATGAAAATATCTTTGGCAAAAAAGTTCTGAATCATGGCACATTCCTTGTCACTTCTGTAAACTTGAGTTTTACTTTCTTTTGGTAACATTATTTGTTGGTGGTGGTGTTCATTTTATGAGAAAAAAAATATTGTGTTTGACACAGTCTTAACTTAATGCATGAAACTTAAAGTTCATGTCACTACATCTGCATAATGATTTAATGATACAAAATATGTAAAACAGGTTTTAAATTTCTCACAAGCATGAAAATTATACTGATCTTGACATCAGTTTGACTGAGTTACGGCACAGATGCGTCACAAACATCCACCTGCATATGAAATAAATTTGATTTACAATGCAAAAAGACACTAGACTTTATTGATGCATCATCTCAGTTCTGTCATACTGCATAGTTATGAATAAGAAATTAATGACTTCAGCCGATACATGCATTGCCACAAAGAAATACCATGATACAAATGTCTGTTACGAATCGTTACATATCTAGTACACACAATGATGCATATCAAGTGTATCTGTATGCATTTGCCAGATACTTTTTGTCTGTATGCATATAGTCTACCTTTATGCACTGAATTTTATGGGAAATATTACAAGTGGAAACAGTTCACAAGCAAATTTCAAGTCATAGTATCTTTTAATTTTAAAAAATCTGGTATACATGTTTGTTTGTGTTTTTTCTAGGAATGATTATCTACATAAATAGATGTAGCACCACACTTGGTCAAGATGATTGTGCATTCAACTATGAAAAACACGGATCCATATCTATCACTGCATACTACACTGACAGACTTGTTGCTGTTATGGGGGTTTAAGCTGGTTATCCTTTATGAACCTACAAATAATAAATCTGATTAGATCACAGTTCAATTTGACAATACCACGGCTAAATCAGAGAAACCAGCTATGACAGGTATGTGGTTCATAGTACAGGTAACCTTCAAGTTTCAAATGTAACATATATACTCACTTATTATTGAGTCAAACTGCAAACAACATAGATCCTCATCTGCCATAGCATAAAGCACCTGAAGAACAGGATAGATGTTGTTTATTCTACTAATTGTTCCTAACATGCTGCACAGATGCAAATCTGCCTTTGCATTATGCGACAGCAGATCTGGGTTTGCAGTTTGACTCGGCTTATAAGATGTGAATAAGGTAAACCTGATGTGACTAAAAATGAATCAGAGCACAGACCTTGACAGCTAGTATTGTGTTAGTGATTCTATGTCGCATCTTCTCCACCACACCATATGCACCTCTACCAAGAACACAGATGAGTTCCAAATCATTTGCTTCACATTCAAATTCTTTATCACCTATACGAATTGTAGCCTTTGAATCAAGGTCATTTGGTGGTCTGAAAACAGAACAAAAAAAACAGTGTACTGCCATTATCCCAATGAAACCTGTCACATATATTGTTGTATATATACTGCTATGTATATTTATGCATATGTGTGTCTGTACACAAATATGGTGCTTTGCATGACGGCCTCAATGTAGATCAGTTCTTCAGTTAAGTGTATTACCCTCTTAAAATAAAATCATTATTTATTATTATTATTATTATTATTATTACATGAAACAACCTGGGATACCCAAGTATCAGAAATACAAACACAAGCTGAAAATAACTGAATACAGCCATAAACACCAAATGTACAAAATACCATTACAACATTTCTATTTTGTTTTCAATCACCAATAATGCAAAATGAGTGAAAAAAGTCTGTTGGCATCACATAGTCAAGACAACAAAACAGTATAGCAAAAGTAAAACGAAAGAATGTGTCTGTGTGTGTGTGCAAAATATGGTTTTGCATGAAAATGACATTGTTCAAGCTGAAAACGAGACAGCCACATAAATGTGTACTTTTAAGCATGAAATAATATATTCTATAAAGTACTGAACTTTGCATAAATGTAGAAGTACTTTAATCAGGTCAGGTGAAGTTAGCTGTAAACATTGATTTGCTAAGAGCATGTATACCTCAACAATCAGTAAAACAAGTAAACCTCTGAAACATTCTTATTCCTAAAGATTAAATAATTTTTTATATATAATTACTGGTAAATAATTTTAATATAAATTTTAACAATGATTGTAGAGTATGTTCTGACAATGTCTGCCCATTATTCTTGGTAGGACAGCTAGAGATCTAAGACGGTCTTAGAAGTGAGGAAAAGTGATGGATCTGGCTGAAATTATCAACCATGACATTGCTCCAAAACCTTGCACCTGGGGCTTGTCTAGCTTTCACACTCTTCATCTGATAGCTACTTGCCTAAGGATCCTGTTGATTTTTATTACATTGCTCTAATGTGATACCCTCCATCTTTCTTTCCATCTGCTTCAAAATGGGACAACCTTGCATTTGGCGCTTGTCAAGATTTCACATGGACTTCTCTTTATCTGAGAGCTACTTGCCTATGAAGCCTGTATATTGTTATACCCAGCTTACGTGTGATAACCTCCAGCTTTACTTAACAACTCCTAAACTGATTGCTGGAAAGCAATGAAACTTTGTAGATATAACGCCCTTGGAATAACCATCTGTGAGATGGGTGGGTGGGTGATGGTTGCGTATGGTTGTCAGAGATGGGTATGGGAGGGATACAGAGTGGGAATCCCCACCCCACCCAATTAGTTATCATTATATGTGGAGAAGAACCCCATGACTCAATCCAGTGGCATGAACCAAGGCAGGAAGTAAGAGAAGTACCATATATGATAGTTATATATTCCAGATAGGGTACATAAAATTATATGTTCCAAATATGGTACATAAAATTATATATTCCAGATAGGGTACATAAAATTATATATTCCAAACAGGGTACATACAATGTACAAGGCAAAAGAATGTGATCATTATATATTTCAAATATGCATTGACTCTGATATCCTTGAAACGAAATACTGCTACTACTACTACTAATAACAATAATAATAATAATAAGATTAACAGTAGTCTTTCAAAGGGACTGTGTCACCACTGGGCAAAATGAATTTCCAGGAATTCAAGATAAGACCATTTCTTCTTTTTAATTGCTGAGTGCGTTTCACTAATACTTTTCGGCAATAACATGATTTTCAAATTAGCTGATACATATAAGATGTCAGCTTGGCACCTTTTTCATTTAGCACAAGAAATGTTTTTTTTTGTGTGTGTGAAAACCCCATGTCATAATGATCATCCATTCAGAGGGAGTAATGACAACAATATTTTTAAGACAGTTGACACAGCAGCCATATTGGATCCATGATCAGCTCCATTTTCATTTAGGACCAACTAGACATCACAAGAAGTCTTTAAGTGAACATCTCATGTTGAATCACCATCCATTCAGGAGATGAAACAATAAAAAGATTTTCAAGTTTGATGACAAAGTGGTCATATTGGACATCAGATCAGCACCATTTTCATCCAGGACCATGCAGACATCATAAGAAGTCATTTAGTGAAAACCCCAAGGTGACATGACATTCTATTCAGGAGGCCTAAAGATAACAGGATTTTCAAAATGGCTGCTGTGATGGCCATACTGGATATCTTTTCATTTAGGACCATCTAGACCATGAGATCAATTTGTGTCTAAAGTTTCAAGGCAATCCTCTGCTTCGTTTAGAATTAATAGTGATAACAAACTTGTGCTAATGGATGGATAGACCATGGACAACAGATCATCCCATAATCTCTTCTGGACTATGACCAGTACAGCTAACATTGAAGAATAATAAAGTGTCCTACTTCTTGATCCCAATGAAATGTACACAACTCCAGGATAACAGTGGTGTATGGAGCAAGAAAAGTATGGACTTGTATATTATTCAAGTTATTAACTTAACTAAGTGAGAGGTTGTTTGAATGAAGAAAAAAAGAGTCCTACTTAATGACCCCATAACAATTGGTGCTGTGTCCTGAGTGTTTTAGTATAATCCATGTATCTGCTTTTTGATAAACCTTCAAATTTTTTTTTAGTGTTTTGACCATAATGACTGAGTAGGTGATACAGACAAGACAGGAACTTCTGTTTGCCATATTGGACATCAGATATGCACCATTTTCATTTAGGATCAAGTAGACATCATAATAGTCTTTTAGTGAAACCCACATGATTGTATGATCATCCATTCAAGAGTGGTAGTACCAACAAGATTTTTAGGATTGCTGCAATGGTGGCAATACAATTTTCATTTCAGTCCAACTAGACATCATAAGAAGTCTTTAGCAAAAAAAAATGCCATGTTGATATGGCCATCCATTTAGAAGAAATAGTACCAACTAAGTTTTCAAAATCACTGCTGTAGTAGTGATACTGGACTCCAGATCAGCACCATTTTCATTTAGGTCCAACAAGACATCATAAGAAGTCTTTCTGCAAAACCACCATGTTGATATGGCCATCTTCAGGAGCCATGCTGTTCCTGCTAGCCTCACGGCCCAACATGACTTGGAACTGAAAAAAATCTTGGCCAATCGAAAAATGAAACTACTTCTTGATGGGAGTAAAGCTATGGATGTGAAAATATACATCCTCGAGATACCCAGTCTCTTCAGTCTAATTGTGTTTGAAATGTATGCTGCAGTTTCCCAAGTGAAAGTTTCCTCTCACAAAAGTTTGTTTATATATAATCATCCTCAGTTTCCTGTCTTTTTTGAGAGACCAGAAATATCTGGAAGTAACATGCTGGTGATTCAATGTTCTGAACTCTCTATACTGTACCCTTCTGAAGAAGGATGTACACATTCTCCTTTAACATGATCACATTTGACTGAGGAGAGAGGAGTTCTGTGAATTGCAGATGTACACCATATTCCGCTAAAAAAAGACCCACCAATCTTCTGTGATGCTTCACTAGCTATTGAAAAGAGGGCTAATCAAGCAGGTACTTGTAGCAAAGGAAGAAGGATGCAATGCAGGAGAGGTGAGTCATCCATAAGAATGCACAACCCCACCCCGTGAATGGGAGAGGAACCAGTAAACTTCATTGCTTTGCCATTTCTCTCCAGGTGTTCCATCTAGAGTATTATTATTGGGGTATTGGCTTATAAGAGACCTGGCTATTTTGCTGTTTTAGTTGGATAGCCTTTTTTTTAAAATTGGTCTGGCCCATGGCTCAATTAGGCTGTGGCCTTGCCCAGTTTCAGTAACTGCAGCAAAGAATATATGTTGATGGCCCTTCAAATCATGATATGCAATGGCAGGAATGAGAATGGTTGATAGGGTCTTCGATTTCATTAATGAAAATCTAAAATGAGTTTTGCTAGGCCCTAGCAAATGCAAGAGCTTCAGGCAGAGGTGGAGTAGCTCTACAAACAATGCCATGGTCACAGACATTTTGCCTACCTTGATGTCTTTGCTACAGCCTGCAACAATCATTGCAAAACAACAGAAAACAATGACTCTTCAGAAGACTGGAAAAAGCCACTGAAAATAGATCATCATGTGACGTGGTTGATACCTTAGTTAATGACTGGTCACCTGATGTCAATGATGATCTAAATCAGGGGCAAAAACCTTCCTCAGACCTAACAGAGTTAGAACGCCGTATTACCCTCTTGGGGTTGCATGAACTACTCATTGCCTGACCTTGGGTACATGGAGGATGTTGCCCCTCCCCCAAAAGTATATACATTGGGGCTTGGCAATCAGACTTCTTGCATGGGTTCAGATCTACCCCCAAGTATCACATCCATATAGCAATACTGATTTTATGTTGCTGTTGTATATTTATATTTTGGTCCTTCTACTAAAACATTCCTGTCACCATATCTTTTGTAATTTAATGAAGGCCTGCCTTGCTTTGCCAGTCCCTTTCTTGATCTCACAGCCTGATCTTCCACTTCAAGATATTATTTATTCCAGGTAGGTAATGTTTCTACCCATTCAAGCTCCATGGGTTGTGTAGTTCCTGGTATCATTTACTGGTCCTTCATCCTCAAAGATTTTCCCATCGTCTTTGTCTTCATGCCACACATTTTTAGTCCTACTTCCATTCCTTTCTTGTATAATTCTTGTGCCTTTTGTTATGCATCATCCATACTTGCAGAAAGTGTAAATAAATACAAGTTTTTTTTTCTCAGTTTTTATATCGTGTGGAAGTCTGCGCGAGTCCCATACATTCCCAAACTGCCCTCTCTTCCAAGCCAAACTATTACTGACTGCATAATACCTGTATATCTAACCATCCATGTATCTGTACCCATTTTTTATCTTCAGACCAATTTGCTTAACAGATTCCTACTGTATTAGAAAAAAAGAGGGGGTTGCAGTGGTACTAGTTTCTACAAAGTAGCAATTTGGATAACAGAAATGGTAAAACAGACACCCCAACTATGATACCCTGGCATTCAGAAAATATTGAAATTCTATGCATGCAATATACCTCTCAATCACTAAATAAAAAACACCAAGAATTATACTTACTGGGGGGTGACTGGCTGATCAGAAGGTGGCTGAATAAGAAACCCAGGAGGTCTTTTACCCTTTCTCCCTGCAAAAAACCCAAATTTTTCAAGTTTGAGAAAAGAAACACTTGCGTTCATGCAGCTTTGTTTATTTTGCCTGTGAAGTTATGCTGTATCAGAGTTCAATGTATATTATCAAAGTCTATTCCACATGCATCCTTTACAAACTTATTTCAATGCAACCTGAAGGACTGGGAAAAAGTGGACTCAAAGAAAAAGGCATTTGCTTAATTAAGGTTTGTTTTCCTGACATTATAATGTACAGGATTGCCAAAAGAATGGCTCTTGCAAACAAGTGATTGTCTAGCACAAGCCTAGATGGCCTTTTGAGCCATTTGATGATTTTTGGGAGAGTCACAAAATGTTTGCTGCAAAGCTGAACATTTCACAATTTGTTTATAATAAACAGAGGATCTTTTATACGCATATAAAACATACCACATACACCAGTATGACTATGGGAGTTCTTGCACAATACTTGTTTGTAAGTAAAGTCCAACTGCAAACTACAACATCCAGATCTGCCTTCACATAATGCACTGGCAGATCTGGGTCTGTGCATTTTGTCAGGAGTAATCAGTAGAGCAAACACAGACCCTGATCTGCAGGTGCATTATGCTACAGCAGATCAGGATCTTTGTTGTTTGCAGTTTGATTCAACTTGTAAGCATGTACAGATGGCATACTCCTGTGCTTCAAAAAGTATGGACAAAATTTTGGAGAACTTCCTTTGTGGTATCCATAAACCTGGTGATTTCTCATGTAATTAAATTTGAAAGAGACCAAGTAAATGATGTGTGTGTGTCAGTGTGCATGTTGTTTTGTTAATTTTAACAGCACTTTTAACATATTAATATCAAGAAATAGAAACTAGGTGCCTTTTCCAACAACACATTGAGGCAGCCATCCAGGGCTGCCCTGGGTGAATAGAGAACCCATAACCATAGGAACCACAGATTATACTGCCTCACAATAAGATTGCCTTATTATAATTATATATATATATATATATATACACACACACACACACACACACACTACTTAATTAAGTGGGACTCATAATAACTCACATTATAACTGGAACAGTGTTATAATGAATGACCTTATAATGAGTGACTGCTGAATAAAGATTTTATGATGCTCTGAATGGGCAATATTTTAATATCAAAACAAGGGACAGATGAAAAGTAAAATGCCAATAAATGCTAGCCTAGCTTAACCTTAGTGAGATGAAAGTACATGAAAAAATCTATCTACTTTGAATTAAAACATCATTTTATCTTGATTAAAAGAATCAATTTATTTTGATTTAATTCTGAACAAATAGCCATAAAAGCTGTTTTCTGTTACACAAATTGCTTTTGTATGAATGCCTATGAGTTTGTAACTTCCAAATCGAAATTTTTTTTAATGAATTAATATTTTTCCCAATATTTAAAAGACTAAAATTGTTCAGTCCTCCACACAAGACTTTACAAGATGCAGTAGTGACAATTAGTTAATATACCAAACATTTTACATTGCAAATATGCTGCATTTCTGACATTTGCAAAAGTTCAAAGATCAACAACTATTACTGAAAACATACAACTTTTGAGTTCGTATTTTCATATCATATTTGTAATAAATTAGGTATACTAGTATATATATTTGAAACATCAGATTTTCTTTTTTTCAAGTTGTAATAAATATATATTTTTGGATCAATTCTAAGATATAAATTTCAGGATGAAACCCACCACCACCACCAATTTGAAGAAAAACAAAATATTTTCATAAATATAGGAGTGTCTAAATGAGTACATAAAGGCTGGACTTGCAAAATATAATGCTTTATTGCAACACTTTTGGTTAATTTTGAGGGCAATTTTTTTTTCTTCAGAAATTAGTGTGCATCTCACAACTGCATGTCCAAATATAAATAATAAATGCTGCATGCTTCTGATAAATGTGAGAAACAATTACAAACTGAGTGTCTTTTCCAGATTCCCAAAAATATTTGCTAATGAAAATTTTCATTTTCATTCAGGTACTGATGATATTTATCACAAGGGTTGGGTGAAGTGGAAGGGGTGGGGGGTGAAGTGGGAATGGGATAAGGTCTGATATCTTTGAAAAATTTCTCATCACCAATATTTTGGCTGCAAAATTATATTTGTATCCAATGCCAGTCCATATGTCTCCAGTTACTGTGTTCATAAAAAAGTATTTAATACTGGACCCCTCCCCCCAATCCTGCTCAAAAGTTATAAAACCCAACCCCACCTCACCCCCCCCCTTCCTGGCAGGTATAATCATCACTACCTAATATGATTTACACAATTTTTTTAATGTAATGTAACAGGCAGTCTGCTTCCATGACCCAATCTAATTTGATGTAACTGGCAGTCTGCTTCCATGCCCCAGAATCTGCTGAATCACACTGTTACATATTTTGTACCAGTATGTGTCATGCAACAAGTGGTAGTTTATTCCAGCTAATCTGTTACTAATCTTCTCTATGACTCATTAGTGAATCAGTTTGGCTGCATCTAGGTCTGTTTGCATTCCAATTACATACACAATTTATCTGGCATCAATAGCAGACCTTTTCAATTAAAAGTAGGAAAATAATTCCTGTAAAAATTTTGCTGGTGGTGCTGTGTGTAATGAAACACCCAGAAGAAAGCATTAATGGATAGTCAGAAGGCTCTGATATGACAGATCTACCATCTACACATGGCCTATTGTTTAATAATATATTTAGTATCTTGAATTTATTTTGATCTACTGGAAATAATGTAAATATATCACTGAAAATTGATGGTCCAAGTCTCAGCTGTTTTCTTTTTTTTCTTTTTTGAATTGATGACGATGATTACAAATCAAATAGATATGGCAACGTGTAAATGTTTTACATCCCATTCACAATTACATGTAAAAGAAACTAGCTCACTTGCAACAGAAAGATATGTATAACATTTGGCAATAAATTTCTATACACTTGCTCTCCCTGAATACAAATACTATATTTTCTTGTGTAAATCTGCACTAAAAAAATACAAACCACAAAAGCATAATCTACTGGGACATCATCACGTCAATGCTAGTGGTGCAGCAAGGCATATGCACAGATATATCATGAACAGTGTAGGAAAAACCCAAATAGCAAATACTGAAGGATGATCATGATCACTTCCTTCTCTCCTACCTCCCCCCCCCAAGTGCATACATAAGAAAATTGCCTGAATAAGCTCCTGTACAGTGTTTGCTCTACTAACAATTTCAAGTTAAAAAGGATAAAGGATCATGATGATGTCCTGATTGACATATATACATTACATCCTTACAAACCCAGTTCAACTGCAACCTGCACAGACCCTGACCTCCTGTTCTATAATGCACTGGCAGATCTGGGTCTATGCAATTTATTAGTAATAAGCAGTAAAACAAACAACACAGACCCTGATACAATTGCAGATCTGGGTCTATGTTGCTTGTAGTTGGACCTGACTTGTAAGTGAGTATGTACTGTATATACAGACCTTGTTGTAAGGTCCATGTGACTTGCAGTTTGACTCAACGGATTAAAGATATAACGAATGCTACACTTGCTATTTTTGAGAAAATAAATCATATTCCTATCAATTTCATGCAGGTATATCTCAATGTAAGGTCGTTAAAGTTTGCTAGGCTGGCTAATAAGCGGTTACCCTATGCCGACACCAAATGGTGTCGGCGAATTCCAACTTTTTGATAGGGAATGGACTCTGACCCTACACCCCAACATAAATGTCCAAATATCAAAAATGGGGTGGCAAGGGTCAGAGGAAACTTGGACTAGTATATATGGTATGCACGTCTGCGTGATGAATAGGCAGTGGTGTTCATGCAAGTTGTCTGATGGACAATTTATCACCAGACATGATAATTTTATTACTCTAAACCTGATTCTAAAATGAATTCATCACTAACTGAATAAAATGAAATTCATATGAAAGCTAGAAGTGCCAGGTCAATCTGTGCATCAAATGATGCAGTTCATTGACCGAAGTTAAAAAGTCTTGCATGATGGTATTAGGGAGTAGTCAGAGGAGATTAACATCTGCCAGTACAACTTTTAATGAATACAGTATTTATTAGTTACAATATACACTCACTTATAAGACAAGGCCATCTGCAAACTACACAAACCCAATCTGCTGTTGCATAACGTGCCAGCAGATCGGAACTGTGCAGTTTGTTAGGAGTAATCAGTAGAACAAACAGCACAGACCCTGATCTGCAGTTGCATTGTGCTACAGCAGATTAGGATCTTTGCTCTTTGCAGTTTGACTTGACTTGTTAGTGACTACAGTCAAGATTTTTAAAGATTTTTGCAATAAATATATCACAGTTATCCTATGACATATTCTTTACAAATTGCTGCTTTCAGATTTCTGGCACCAAACTGCCTAGTGTAATGATCTGTTAATATTAAATTATTTTATCAATACTGCAATGTCAGAGTAAACTGTATTTAGACACTTACATAACTGTATCCAACCATGAACAGCATTGGTTTAAATCTGTCAGCACATTACATAGGTCTAGATAAGGATTTAATAAACTGGGTATTTAACTTCCTTGACTGGAACTAATAGTAGTTTCCAACAATCTGAGTGTTTTGTACTGACTGCAAAGCATGCTATTCAATACTGACTATAATCATTAAGATCTTGATGCTGTTGTTGTTGTTGTCATTGTTGTCGTTTAGGGTTCAATGCCATTTCTCAGCACAAGATAGGCTATACATGGTGGCCAGTACAACAATTGGAGGAAGAACCCAGGAAAACCCTGGTCCAAAACCACTGGCAACTTTCTCACATAATCACGCTGGCAGAGTCCAAGATTTGAACCCATGTGGACTGAGGTGAGATGGCAGTGATCAGTAATGGTGAAACCTTTAGACTGCTTGGTCAACCTGTGGCCCCATACTGATGACATTCTGAATGCATGAAATGGCTTAACGATCAAGACAATTCAAGTTGTGTTTGATTATGACTTTGATTGAGTGAGTATTATCACACTGAACAAGTACTATTATTTAAAACAGAAAGATAATTACATACAGACCTTGTACCTATAACATAGTTATGTTGATCAAATGCACTATCATCAAACAATTGCTGTGCTTATGGTAGGAACTACATATGCCAAAAGACTTTGGTCTAAACACTCAAACTTAAGACATGAGATTTTAGCCAATTTGGTTGCTAAATCTGCTAGAGCTCTGACCTTGTACTGTTTGCTTACAATCAATGGTGGTTGAACAAACATATTCTATGCTGAGTGCAGTAAATACAGGAAATAAAAAGTATGCAAGTTACAGAAACAACATGGTTACAACTTTATAATAAAAATCATGAGTTTCTTCAAGGGACTGATGCTCTCCTGGCATAAAAGAATTTGTAGGATTCCAACAGAAGTTCAATTTCTCTCCTCCTTTTTAACTGCAGAGTACTGACATCATCTCAGTTTAATCTTCAAAATCTCCAACATAACAATTTGGTAGCAAAAATAACTTCTTGTATTTCTGCATGTAACATGAACGCAAGATATATGCAGAACATTTTTTTGTTAAGACATACCGATATGCTAAGTACAGTATATATATATATATATATATATATATATATATATATATATATATATATATATATGTTACAAAACTGGCAGCATTCAAATTTTTAATCAGGATATAACCACACGCTGGTACTACTTGTATATGTTATTATGCTCACAAGCCATTATATATATTAGTCAAAATGAGCATCTACTGACTTTATTGGCACATCAGCACAATACCAACTATATGGTTCCAAGTAAATGTCATGCAGTACAAATTTTAAAGGTTAAAAAAACTGCTAAATTCCAAAACATAGATAAATGCAAAACAAAGTCCATTAATACAAGGTCAAATTCTTTGTAAATAAACCACACTCTCAAAAACCCACCAACACAGTTGGCAGCTAAGTCTGCAATGTTTACATGTGTAAATGACTTAGTTTAGTTTACTGCCTGTAAACATTTACAAAACAGATAACTGTGTAAATGAACATGACCATCAGTGATGCAGAAAATACCCATTTCAAATAAGTCACATCTTAAGAGGACTCTAATATGATTTTTCTGTTACTTTCCAATTTCAAGTATGGATGATTTTCTCATTAAATTGTTCATACTAGGAAAAAGCCTAAACTGACACGAATTGGTGGTACCGCACATTATACAACACTATGAATCAGATTCACAGATCTTGTTGACAAAAACTCTTTAAACCATTTATCTTTTGAAAAACATGCTCACTAACAGAACCTTTCAAGTGCAACATTCTATTTTAAAGAAATGCCATTATAACTTTTTAAGCCACTGCAGTTTGTTCGAGTTATTGTGGATCATACGAAGGCATGGTAATAGCATGTCTTGAGCATTATATCCAGTTGCTTTATTGATTTTCATCATGCAAATATATGCATCAGTACAAAAACAGTTTTTGTGAGTCATATTCAAAAAAGACCTATCTTGAAAACCGAATCCAGTCATAAAGATGAAAAAAAAAAATGTTTCCTATTGCATTGGTATTAAAATTAGGGTATGCTGTTTGTTTTGTTTTTAAATTTAAACATTATATATAATGATTAATATATACTGGATTAAGCACTTCAAAATACTGGACCAAACCAGTTCAATTAGATGCATAAAACAATATTTTGGGGGTTTTTTCCATGGGGGGTGGGTGGGGGTGCTAGTGTCAGCAATGAGAAGCAGGGACTATTTGGCTGACCAGAAACACTATTTTTTGGCCTAAGTGGTCAAAGAAATATAGTGAATGAAACAATGAAACAACCACAAGGTGAGCAAGGTATGGCACTGAATGTATGAAGTTTTTTTTATAAAGCTTGACCCAGTCTAATTCATCTATGAAAAAGTACCTTACACATTTTGCTTGTCATTTAACACCCAACTGTAGAATATTACTGACAGGTAATTAACCGGTAAGCTTCTTACAAAATTAAGCAGGCTTGGGCAAAAGACCCTTCCTTCACATCTACAGGGTTTCCTACACTAAAAAAACAACAAAACACAATCTTGTTTATGACCTACTTCTGCACTAAGAATCAGCCCTCCTCTCTTGATTCCTTTCCAGAAGTAGGATAATCTTAACAGAAGAGAGTAAACAACCTGACAAACTAGCTGTGTTGGCAGGTCTCTACCTACTTTACAAACTTGATGGTAATAAGTGCTGTGACTGAAATACAGTACATGTAGTTTGAAAATGGGTGGTGAGGAGGTCCTTGGTACCTTGGGGGTGGGAGAAAGAGGAAATTATTTAATTCTTTAAACTACTGGAATAATAAACATCTTGTTACAGCACAGTAGGTTTTAAGTTTAATAATCTCTGTGAAATGTGAATACTGCAAAAGAAATTAGAATTTCAATTCCAAAAATAAGAACTATTAACCAGATCAGGGTCTATGAAGCCTGTTCTTCTGTTCACTCTAACAAACTGCACAGACCCTGATCTGCAGTCAGTAGCAACATATACACCTAGAAACATCAGCTAAGTGTGAACTAATCCGAATTACAGAAATCTAATCATACTTACTGTGACATCTGATCTTCAGACCCCAAAATTATACAGTAAGTCATGTCATTACCCAAGTTCAAGCTATTCACAAAGTGTGGTCGAGCATCTTACTCCTGATATTTAGACCCAAGAATATTTATGAATCTTCATTATCTTGCAAGCACCAATATCGCTGTTATACCCAGAAAGTTGTATATGCCAAATCATTTGAATAATATTGAATCTTGAAAGATATTGGTCCTAAACATCATTGGGTTCCATAAAAACCAGGTCATTTCGATGTTTCATCACATCATGGTCCATGTAATTTCTCCACCAAACTGAGAAACCCTGCCATTTTTCATGAGTTTATAAATTAATCCAATGTTGATCTGCAACATCCATGGGTAAACTGATTTCAGTTGAAAGCTGGAACACAAGATTTAATGATGTCACCATTGTAAGCATAAGAAGCCAACACCACAATATGTTGGACTGTTTTCAGCCTAACTTTACCTTTAAAAGTATTCCAGAGCACCTGCTGATCACTAATATTCACCAAAGTCTTTTATCTAATGCATGCTTTTCTTCTCAGATCTGCATAAAAAAGCAGGTCTGCCTATGTTCATTCCCTCTCTAGTCAGTTTGTGTGCTACATGAAATTGTTGTTGTTATCAGGTTAGTCACTAACGGAATTTGTCAAATGTATCCCATCACTACTTTTGGAGCACTCTCAAAAAAGAATGGAATTACGAGCAACTTTGTTGCATGAATTAAGGGGTGGCACCTCTTACTGGTAATTCTGACTGAATATCTGAACCTCTTTTAAACCTAACAATTTTATTATTTCAAAGAACAGTTTGTCAGATAACTTTTTTAACCAATCATTTCCATCCTTCCAAACTTTAATCAGATTTGAAGAATGGTGAAATTTATGATATATGGTGGGATTGGTACTTTAAGTTAAGCTATTCAAGCAGCACCTACAGCTAGTCACAACAGCTGACAATGAAATAAACCTAAAATGTAGAAAATATTATCTTCTTATCAGAATTACCATGACATCTGATCTTTAGATGCCTCAATTTATACGTTTTTTTTAATAACTTTATTGACATTGATAAATATCTTTTCCTATCTCAATACCTTCAACAAATATCCCAATTGCAAAATATTTGGTTTTAATATCAGCTGTAGTAGTTTGTCATTATTTTTACCCTTTTCAGTATCAAACAGGCAGCCACTGTCCAGTACCTCTGGTATCTAACAAAGCAAATGAGTTGCCAACTCTGACCATTCAAACTCTCATTCCTATTTGAAGAGAGGTTGAACTGATCATACATTTATGACCATAACGATGTACAACATGCATAGGTTGGCACTAAAACCAAGATTATCCTGTGTACTATGCTTCCTTCATGACATAATAAATCTGTGAATAACTGATTATTTGATACTGTGACATGATACTGATGAAAGGATGAAAAGTGAATTAAGAGTGGCAAAGTAAACAGTATTAATCAGGCATTCCAGACAAAGGCATTCCAGGCAAATCTAAGATATAGTTGCCATATAATTATAAATAAAACATGTAATAAATCTCTGGGGAAAAACGAGATTTTTTGGTCCAGTTATTTTTTATGTATTGTGTGAATTTATGTGTTGTATACATCAATGTGAGAGATAATGAATGACATCAACCAAATATTGTGCATCAAAAACCTGAATTTATACAGACAATTTAAAAATACCTTTTGAAGAGAGATGGTATGTTATTTCTAGGCATTAGTGTACATTCAAGGAGTCTGGAGAGATGCCAGATCAGGATATTCATACCAGTACATACATGGTTGTTGGTTTGATTTTGCAGTTCTGAAAGAAAAAGTCTATTTTGTTCATTTAATCTGACATCTCTACTCAGAAGTTCTTCAGCCCCTTCCAAAATTCAAGTGGAAGGTGAATGCGGAAGACAGGAGAAATATGGCATCCAGGTACTGGCTGATAAAAGATTTAGACTTTCTCTTACATCAATGTTCCCTCTTTTCCTAAATTTCTGTCTAGCCTGAAAACTTTGTGGACCTCCAGAGTTGCTTTTCATAAGCCTGTATCATTCTGAGCAGGCAACAACTATATCAATGAATGGTAAGTTCATCCAGCAAATGGAACATGTCCTCTGCTATTTCTGTGAGACCAAAAAAGGGTCTCAGATGTATATCAATGCAGTAATGTACAGAAAGATCATACATTTTGATCATCAAAAATTTCTCAGCAAAAAGAATATGCAATTTACTTGGCCTATCTTAGCTATTTTTAGAATTGGATTAATTGTGAGATTGACAAAAGTTACAAATGAAAAAAGTTTCATGCATTTGCAACTTCATGATCAATCCTCGTTTTGTAAATAGCTGAGGTGGTCCAAATGACAGCTATCAGCATACATTTGAGGTTTGTGCTGTAAAATTAACCTCAAACTTGTGAATACTCTGCCAGAATAATATCAGTGTCAGTCTGTTGTTAGTGTCACAGGAGTGTAAGTGTCAGACTGGTGGCAGTGTCTGACTGGTGGGCAGGTACCAGTTTTTAATGCAGACATAGAAATCTGTAATGTGTACCAAGCCTTCAATCAGCAAATCACAACTGTACAAAAACTGGGGCAATGCACTGGTTTGGATTTTTATTCGGTTTGGTATTTTACAGCACATCACCATAAATAAGTTATTTGGTACCAAGACAAAATGGAGTAAATTGCTGACTAGTTATTTGGTGCCAAGACAAAATGGAGTAAATTGCTGAATAATTATTTGGTGCCAAGACAAATGGAGTAAATTGCTGACTTGTTATTTGGTGCCAAGACAAATGAAGTAAATTGCTGGCTAGTTATTTGGTGCCAAGACAAAAAGGAGTAAAGTCCTGACTAGTTGATCTGATGGTATAATTTGGACTTGCACCCTTTTTAACTGTGAATCTGTCATGCTAACCACTGGGCCACTGTGGCTGCAGCTTCTTTGAGTGGTCTCTTACGACAAAAGGCCTATTCTACACCCTCAAGCACACGGGACTGTCGCAGTTGTGGTTGCCATCTTGTTATACACTTTCTGTCTTAGATGCCAATTCTGCTTCTCCTGGATCTTCTCTCCTGCTGTAGACTGGGGTAAGGAAGAACAACTCAAACAGGCAAAGCTTAAAGTGTGAGAAATGTCAGGCCAGATTTTTGGTCTTTTTGCATGTTTATTGTGTTTGCAATTCACTGGTTTTGTCCATTTAATTTTTTTTTAGCAAGATTTGGATGAATTTGCATTCCCTTTCCAACTTGTGTGTCTGTGTGTATGTGTGTGTTTGTGTGTGTGTGGTTTCTTTAACTGTTTCGAAAATTTGGGAGAATGTTCACTTGTTCACTGGAGGTTCAAATACCACGGGTCCTTACAATATAAATCTTTGCTTATCTGTCAAGTAGTAACACATAATGTTAAACTCCATTTTCCATATCTTTAGATCAACATCCTGATGATATATACAAACAGGATTCCCTTAAGGAGATTATGCATGTACTGTACATTAAAAATTCTATTCAGAACAAGGATCATGAGAAGGCTAAATGGAGCAGTCTGAAAACTAGCACAGCTGATATCAATAACCTAACATTGGACTCTAAATACTCTTGTGCAATTATTCATATCAAAAATCAGTATTCAAATATGTAAGTTTGGGAGCTCTTTTCCCAAAAATTAAAAAATGCAAAATGTAAATTCTGCATTGCTGAATTAGTCTACAAAGAAAAAGCTCCTTACCTGCCAAATCACTTTAAATTCAAATTCCCACTCATATTGTAATCATTATGTCTAAATTCAAATTCCCACTCTCATACTGTAATCATTATGTCTAAATTCTGAATTATCACATTGCTCTGTTCTTCATCATTAGATACTACCATATATACTCACTTATAAATGGAGTTAAATTGCAAAAAGATCCTGACCTGCTGTAGCATAATGCACCTGCAGATCTGGGTTTATGTTGTTTGTTCTACTAATTACTCCTAAGAAAGTGCACAGACCCAGATCTGCAGGTACAATATGCAATGGCAGATCTTTGTCTACGCCATTTGCTGTTGGAGTCATCTTATATGCGAGTATATACGGTAACTGAAACAAGCTGAAGTTGAGAAAGAACATGGGTAATATGAAAGCCTCGAAATCACATTAAATATGTTCCAAATGAAACCTGCCACATATACATGCAATTTTCATTGTGAAGAAATAACTTCCTGGCTCAGTCATTTTTATGATCATCTTAATGTAATGTTTTTTTCAAGTTCAATCCAACATAGCCATATCAAGATAATGTAGGATCTATCATATAATTTACTGATATAAATGGAGAGATATAAACTTGCATATATGCAAATTGCCTCATTAAACATCTGTTACAATAAACCAGATCAACATCAACACCTATCTTTCATGCCCCGTTTCCATAAAACCACACATAACTACCATTTCAAGTGAATTGTTCTGATTTCTCCATAATAATGCAACTGCTTTCTTTCTGCCACTTTCTGTGTGTATAATAAAAGAAGCTATTGCATTACATAATCATCACTTCAGAAGCACATATTGTATATAATACACTTGTAACCATACAAATATTAGTAATTTTGCTGTGTTTGAGAGCAAGTTCATGCACCCATTCAACATTCATTTTCTCCTTCCAAGATCACCCTACCCCAAGTTCTTGATGCCCTTGCGTATCTGACATGGCTAAACAGTGCATATTTAGCATTCCAATACAACTAGCACAGGTAAAAAAAAAATATAAAAAAAATTAAAAACAATCTTATCAATACCTCCTGCACTTTTTCCTTTCATCCTAGTATCTGAACCATTGCCTGGTGAAGCACTTTGTCTAAAATCCATTAGAGTGGCCATGTACTGAGATGTTTTAACACACTGGTGTAGATTCCCAATGTCTGTCTGTCTGGTTTAAGTCTTCAGATGAAACTTAGTGGTGATCCAGCGCAATCATTGATTTTTTTTCCACTAGAAAAATTCAAGCAAAATAGTCCCAAGTTTTCCAAGGTCTTCATTTGACATTTCCCTCTAACCTGCATAATAATATTTCGAGAATTCCAATGCACAATGCACAAAAAGAAGTGGGAAGATCGGTTTAACATTTCACATATCCTACACCAGCTGACAGGGTAGTGGTTGTCTACTATCTTTGCTCTGATTGGCTGGGAGTATCGAAGCGCGTGTCCTCGTTCATTCATGCACGTATGACTCACACAATCTAGTTGATTCTTACTGGCTGAACTTTATCCAGCTGTGATTCAACGCCCTGTTTTTCTGACTCGGTCGGGAAACCCCATGACTGGTGACCTTCTTTTTAGACAAGGAAACCAAAGAAACGATATACATATTTATCGGTGATGTACTGAATTTTTTAAGCACTGAAATTAAATATTATCAACTGACATGTTTACAAATCTAACAAACTCTGTGTTAATTTGCAATAAGCCTAGAAACAAGCATGCAATGATGTATTAAACTGAATAACCACAACTGTACAAAAATGTGTTTATATGACTGGAGAGAATAAATATGTACAGATGTGTAAACAATCAATATTCAAGGTCATCACTTCATCAAAGCAAACAGGTACCCATATTCCTCTATCAGTACCCTGTATAGTCTGTTCAAGAAACAATGGTCTTAAACTTGACACACAGGTAATATATATATATATATATATATATATATATATATATATATATATATATATATATATATATATATTCTAGGCATTTACCAGGATATTTATTTGGGTTAATGGCTGTGTTTGGTTTTCCTCAAAGGAGTAAAAGGTCTTTATTTGAGCGGAATGAAATGCGCGGCAGACCAGTACGTGCAAGTGCATGATCAGGCCAAACTGTGTACATTGCCAGGAAAAAATAAAATCAGGCAATTATTGAAGACCCAGATCTGCCAGGCTACATTGAAATAACAGCTCTGTCTTCACTGTTCTCAGTTGTGTGTACTATGCATGGGTCAACACGTGGATGAATGTCGGAGGGATGGCAAGTGGGGTTCAACTCGGCTCTAAAAATTAAGTTCTATTAAAAGAAGATCCGACGGGCACTTACAAAGTTCATGTTCTGGTGGTTTTCGTGAATTTACCGCCATTTTCAGCACATGATAGGGTATACATTGCGGTTAGTATACCCGATGGAGGAAGAACCCCCAACTCATGGGAACTACTGGCAAGCTTTCTCACGTGCCCAAGTTGGTTCATGTTCTGGTGACCAATGAAATTCCAGTCCAATTAACTTTCTCACGTGCCCAAGTTGGTTCATGTTCTGGTGACCAATGGAATTCCAGTCCAATTAACTTTATTACCGGTAGCCTATCAGAAAAAGTGCTGTAATTTGCATTAGGGCATGACTTGAAACTGATATTGTTGTAGGGTTTAACGCCATTGTTTGAGCACAAGATAGGCTGTGCAAGGCGGCCAGTATAAATAGTGGAGGAAGAACCCGGGAAAACCCCAGAAAGAACCACCGACCCACGAGAAGCTACTGGCAAGCTTTCTCACATACCCACACTGGCCGAATCCGAGACTCGAACCCACGCAGACAGAGGTGAGATGGCAGTGATCCGTAACGGTGAGCGATTTCGGCCACTCGGGGTGCCGCTTGAAACTTTTGATAGCAAGCAAGAATTTTAACTGACGGTAGCAAGTAAGAATTTTGCAAGTTACAACTCTGAAATTGACAGCTGAAAAATGATATATCTTGCTAGCGATAATTTGTAAAATATATTAAAAAAAAAATAAAAAAGCTTGAAATATATGAAATATGCTAGTGGACATTGAAAATAGCCTTAGTTTTGCTAGCTGAAAATGTTACAACAATCAAAATACTGCTGACACTGAAAGGAAAAGAAAAAGTTTAATTTCGAACCCTGCAATGAGACGAGTTATTGTTAGAAATTACATCTCGTAACTACGGGAGCGGGATGACGTGTCACATTCTTCCTGGTGTATTCTAGACACTTTCTATCTCTCTATCTGTATTTGGACGCCCAAATATATATTTGTATTTTCTATATGTATCCTATATGAAAACCCCGGCTTTCGGTCACCACATTTTTAAAAAAAATCTAATTATCCAAATCTAAATAGGTGTCCATATCTTGTGCACTTTTCAGAAAACGCTGGTGTCTTGTCCGAGTTTCCTCTGACCCTTGCCACCCCATTTTTTGATATTTGGACATTTATGTTGGGGTGTAGGGTCAGAGTCCATTGCCTTTCGGAAAGCTGGAATTCGCCGACACCATTTGGTGTCGGCATAGGGTAGCCGCTTACTAGACGGCCTAGCAAACTTCAACGACCTTTATCGAGATATACCTGCATGAAATCGATAGGAATGTGATTTATTTTTTCAGAAATAGCGAGTGTAGCATTCGTTATATCTTTAATCCGCTGAAAGACGCGATGCAACTACAGCGTTGATGAAATTTGACCTGGAACTCGCTATTTGCATTCGGAGTTACATGACTACACAAATATCGCAACCTACAGTAACATCAGAGGTCCAACAGTCACGTGATATCAACAATAAACCATTTCGAAAGTTGTACATAGAATTCGATAATTTTAATTAAAGGTCACGTAATACTTGTACATAACTATAATGCACACTTAATTCTCAACATATTTATTCTGTGAACAACGACTAGAAACTTGTCGGCATTGCAGCAAGGTGGAGAAAACGAGATTCATGAAGTACTAAGCACGTGTCAGCGATGTATTTTGTTGGTATCACGTGACTACCACATTGACCTGTGCTCTCCGCTTGTTGAATCTGTTCTGGGGTTTTTCAAAGTTGCTGCAACATTTATAGATTTCTAGTCGTTGTTTTCTGAATAAATATTTTTAGAAGTTTATGTTCTTTTATTTTCCTATAAATATTACGTGACTTTCATTTATATGTTCGATTTGTTTTCCTACAGCAACATTAGAAATGGTCAATTGTTGATATCACGTGACTATTTGAACTCTGAAGTCATTGACACGTAGGTCGCGAGAGTTGTGTAGTCATGTGACTCGGAATGCAAATCGCCAGTTTGTGGTCGAATTTCATCAACGCTATAGTTTCGGCTAGTCTGTCAGCGGATTGAAGATATAACGAATGCTGTACTCGCAATATCTGAGAAAATAAATCATATTCCTATCGATTTCATGCAGGTATATCTCGATGAAAGGTCGTTGAAGTTTGCTAGGCCGGCTAATAATCGGCTACCCATGCCGACACCAAATGGTGTCGGCGAATTCCAACTTTTCGATCGGCAATGGACTCTGACCCTACACCCCAACATAAATGTCCAAATATCAAAAATGGGGTGGCAAGGGTCAGAGGAAACTCGGACTAGCTGGTGTCTGTGTCGTATGTCCGGTCTCGTAATTTCTATCGTGTCCAGCTGCATCCGATGGTCAGCATATGCTATATACATGTCCTGTCTAGTTTCATCGATCTGACTTGAATGTATTTCTCCGACTCGTGTAATGGCTATAACAATGTTTGAAAATGTTATTTAATATATTGCAGCATCTAACTATTCACTTTCAATATTCATAGTAACGAGTAATTCCACATGATAAGAAAGACCGGGTATATCAAAAGAGGCGACTAATGGCGGCAACTGTATTGCATTGCCGTGCACCCCTTGATGACATTCAAGGCAAGAGCATCTCAGACTTGTTAAAAGAATGTTCATATCAAAATTTTATTTTGTAATGTAAGGAGTTTACCTTTATTTGCCTATTTTAGTATGCTTCTGTGTGTGTTGGAGTTGGAACCAAAACTTAACTGGCACTTTATACTCAGGATTGTGCTGATGTGCCACTAAACCCTACACAAAGAGTTTTTTTTTTCATTCTATGTAAAATATAAAACAGACAAGAATAAAAACAATATCGGTGAGGTGAATTTACATGTCAACATTCAAAGGTAAGCAAACAATTTCATGCATGCCCAGTGGCACTGCAACTGCCATAGCAACCAAGTGGCATAGAAACTGCCATGGCAACCACTGCAACTGTGAGGAAATCCTGTTCCAGTGATGGCCCTAAATCCCCACGAAAAAACTGTTTTTTTTTTAACTGGGAGGGGGTCCCATGATTATTGGGAGGGGGTCCCATAATTAAGTTTGGCAGGTGGATGGGGATCAATTTGAGCCATTGTTATGCATGGTTCTGTCTCTACAAGGTTTTCTTCTTAGTGGGTGGGGTAGGGGTGGGTGTGTTGGGATCACTCTGCTTGTTTTGAAACTTATGGAAGCATTCTATTTTCTTATTTTCCTTAATACTGAGGCACTGTATAAAATTTTAATAAAAGAACTGATATGTTGTATATCCTTTATAAATGTGTAATTGTATGTACGACTGTCTCTAAATTTTATTTCACTGATTCAATCTTCATTAGAGACTCGTGTATCTTTCTGATCCTGTTATACATATATAACTGCTATGATGATGCATATCATGTACAGTATTATATCAATGATGTAACTGTTATTTTAAAACAAAGACGTCATCCGTTTCTTTCTAAACATTTTGTGCCTGATGAAGCATACAGTAAATGCAAACCTAGTTGCACTGATTTATTTCAATTATATATATATATATATATATATATATATATATATATATATATATATCTCTAACAGACCAAATTTTTAGGTCGATATCTGTTTGGTTATTGTTAATCTCTGTAGGCAACATTTAGCTAGACACATGTACGATTAACTAGATTTATGGGGAATGGCCGCCATTGAAAAGCCATAATGTACGGATTGGTTTAGCCAAAGTCAGGAGTTATCGATATATAATTAAGGGCTTAGTTTGTTTAAACTTACCGGAACCGAGTTCAATTCCTGGTTTGTATGGAAGCTGACAGTTGGGACATTGACCAGAAAACAGTTTGTAGCCATTTATTGTCAGACGTAGTGCAGTGTTTCGATGTTAGTGAGGCGGGAATTTTATGTCATTCTGATTGGTTACGCTGTGGAAGGGGGCGTGGGTTCACACGAAAAACTATCAGTTTAAATGTGCAGTAGTGGAATTTGCAACTCAGTCTGCACTTTTCTACAAGAGAAAAGAACAAGAACAGAGGGCTCCGAGAAATTTAATGAGTAAATCTCTCGTAAAAAATCATCCAAGTGGGAAACGATTGTCTGGAGAATTGACAGACACCAAAAGCTTGAAACACAAGGTGAGATAGTTTCGGGAAGAGACACGTTTTACAACCCAAACAGAGTGGAAAGCCAAAAAGGGGAAAATACGAGATACCAAGAATTTTGGAAAGAGGGAAGTAGAGCGAAAAGGACTTACCGGCGCGAAGGAGCCAGAAGTACAGTCTGAGTGGACCTTTTGGACGGAACCGAACACCAGGTTATGAATTGATGCAAGGCAGTGTTATCCGATTTCTCACTCGGTTAAATGATGATTTGATTCTATCGTAAACAGAATCGGCTATTTTTATAACCTTATTTGCATTCTGAAATTCCTTAATTAGTTTGATTCAAAAAGAAAGAACTGTATCTTTCGAATTGTAACGTTTATATCACTTGCTTGTGAAATTTTATTGTTTTTGGAATTTGATTAAATTTTGTCTTTATTTGTAACGGGGGCTCGTGTTATTCTGTTCTATATTAGCTCAGATTATCTATTTATTCCACCCATAAGTCATACTTTGTATTGGCCTTACTCGATACCGGGCAAATTTCACCGTTGGCGATCACCTCTAGATACAAAAGCCAAAACCAGTAAACCCGCCACAAATAAGTTGAGGAGGGGTTTACCACAATATCACTATGCACACATTATGAGTTAAATGAACAAGGAAGTGGAATCAAAACAGTATGACACAATAAATAATAATAGCCAACTAAAGATAGGTCACACAATAAACTTGGGAAACCAAAGATCCAGAAAATCTGTACTGAGAAAGCTATTTAGCAAATCTCATAGGTAAGGTTTCTACAACTCAGAATGATCTATGCACTGTCAGGCATTTCCTATCGCTAGTCTCAAACCTGAACAAAATAGCCCCTTTTGCCTTTACATTATATGAACAGAATCTTTTTTTTTAACAATAATGACCACTCTCCTCTCATGTTTTCAAGTAACATTAGCAAGAATGTTTTGTGCGTGACTCCAATACTACATGAGCATGCTTATGAATAAAAATCTCTTCAGTAATTCAAAAAAGCTCCAATGTCCAACATTTAACCTCTAAATGGGTCAATGATCTTCTGGAGATGCATGTAAATGGGTCACACATGCTAATGATAACCAACTTAAATAACCTGATTCAGGTGTGCGGAATTACAAACAAAAATAGAAAAAACTCTAGCTTGACAGATTCTTTTCAAAGGTGGATAGTGACACCCCCCACCCAAAAAAAATTTAAGAAAAATGGTGGAAAATGTCAATTTTAGACTAGACATTAGAAAACAGTTTTTTTTTCTATTAATTGGAACAATCTCCTAATTGAAGTGGTACATCTGCCAGCATTGACCAAGTTTAAAAATGGGTAAGTTGATCTCCATGGGAAAAATGGGAAAAACAAGATTCTGACCTTTAAGAACAAAGAAAGAAGAAAGCAATAAAATTCATATTTCTCAAATGTTTAAAAAAAAAAAAAAAAAAAAAAAACAACAACAAAAAAAACCAAAAAGACAACACATAATCATGAGCTTTGCATGGTCTATAGAACAGAAGGTCTAAATATATGTACTTTCTAAAGTAAACCAGGTGTAAAAAGTCAATCTATTTAAAGTAAAAATATAAGACAGATGGAGCTAAAACTAATGGGCTTCTTTCTTAGGTAGAAAACTTGAATCCCTAACTGTAACATAATATTCCAGTGGAAGAGTTTTGTACAAACTGAAAGGACGAACAAGCTTAAGTTGCAGAGACCAACAGACATTTTGTTCCTGAGGCAGCAAAATCCATGACTAACATCATACAATACATAAAAGAGTGTTCCATGGGCTAAACTTTTTCAAATATGTTAATTACCATATATACTCACTTATAAGTCAAGTCCAACTGTAAACTGTACAGACTCAGAGCTGCTGGCACATAATGCACTGGTAGATTTGGGTCTTTGCAGTTTGTTAGGAGTAATCAATAGTTGCTTAGTTGGTATTAGATACTAGTGAGGTAATTCATGAAATCCAATGGATGTCATTAGGACAAAGCACTGAAAGAGCTGATGAACACTTCAGGGCGTAGACAGGGTAACGTATCAGAATCCTGGCTAGCAAAGATGCCACTCAAACTGAAAACTGCATCTGTGTTACCAATATTACTGTGAGAAATGAAAAATTGAAGTAATACCTTTTTTTAATAGTTATTTATTGCCTTTGTTGTCTATACCATACCATGTTACTGACTGTATATAATCACTTACGGGATAAATCCAACTGCAAGCTGCACAGACCAAGATCTGCTGTCACATATTGCACCAGCAGATCTGGGTCTGTGCAGTTTGTTATAAGTAATCAGTAGAACTAATAGCACAGATCCTGATTGTTTGGTGCATTATGCTACAGCAAATCAGGATCTTTGTTGTTTGCAGTTTGACTTGACTTATATGCAAGTATATATGGTAATAATAATAATAATAATAGTAACCATCATCATCATGTTACATTTACTTAAGGTAACACATTAAGCACCTCTTCATCTGTATGAACTCAATGGATTTCACTTACTGTCTATACTCACTTATCAGTAGAAGCAAACTGTAAACAACAAAGATCCTTCATCTGTGTAATGCACCTGCAGATCAGGGTCTATGTTGTTTGTTGTACTGATTACTCGTAAGAAACTGCACAGATCCAGATCTGCTGGTGCATTATGCAATAGCAGCTCTGGGTCTGTGCAGTTTACAGTTGGGCTCAACTTATAAGCGAGTATATATGGCAAGGGTCAACTGAATATAAATAATAAACCAGTCATTGATGCTTATTGCATATACAGTGCATTCACAGATAAGAATATATATTAAATATTATTTGACTTATAGGGCAAATACCATATATACACTCACTTATAAGTAAAGTCAAACTGCAAACAACAAAGATCCTGATCTGTCATAGCATAATGCACCTGCAGATCAGGGTCTATGTTGCACTGACCCAGAACTGCCTGTGCATTATGTGCAGTTTGTAATTGAGCTTGTCAATAAGTAAACACAATATGGGTATATATGATATGCATTTAACTTGGATGAATATCCCATGAAAATATGTTTTAGTAGCCATTAGCTATATTAACAATATGTACATTGTTTCTTTGTTCTTCTCTCTTTACATTTTAGTGTGAGTGGTACCCTGACATTCTGATTTGAATTACACTGTAGCAAATGGTATTGTGTGTTGTTTTCTTGTTTGTTTGCCAAACTGCCCAGCTTAGCCTTCTTTCTGTAATATATTTAGACATTTTTCCCCAATGTTTGCTTTAACAAATGCTGGTGAATGACCACCTAAGTAAGCTCAGCAGGCACCCTCTTTATTCCAGGCCTGAAATGCCAAAATTGCTGATCTATAGCTGGAGGAATGGGCTAGTAATGCTTTCAACTGTATCAAAGTCATAACTATATACACTGTATGTAATTAAACATGATATGATGGCAGCATTTATGCATGGTCCATAAGACCGCCTAACGTAACATTACATTCTGTGTGAACTATCAACAACAACTGAGAAGTTAGTATAAAGTCAAATGGTCAAAGCTTAATTCAGCTTCAACAGCTGAGTACTGAGTATCAAGACAATTTCCTTATTTCATGCAATAAGGAGTATATTCTTTTGTCATTAAAAAATGCATTTGACATCTTGTTTTTTTGCCAGAAGATTCAGTTATTGACTGAAATAAACATAAGGCCAAAAAAATATGTGTATTTTAAAAAAAAACTACCTGCCTACCCTAATTTTAAAACCAGTACAGTAGGAAACATTTTTTTTGGAGGGGGGTTCTAATTCTGTGTTTTTAAGCTGGTTATTATTTTTTTGGAAAGATAAATCTCCATGAATAAAATGTCTGCCAATACTATAAATACACATAAAACTACTGATATTATGCTCCATGTTGTCTAATAATTTTCAAATTCTTAAGCAATAAACCAAACTGTATAAAAAAAATAAATAAAAAAAAAAAAAACAGTTTGGCTTTTCCTGGTCTAATCATTTGGAATCGTCTTTCTAAAAATGCTAAAAAAGCATCATTTGTGCCTTCTGTTCATCACAGATGTTTGAAAGTGGATGCAATCCGGATAATGTATAAAACTGGCAATAGAAAACATATATATATATATATATATATATATATATATATATATATATATATATATATATATATATATATATATCACAGTCAGTATACTTTGCCTGTAGTGTGTGCAGTTTCATATTTTTGATATTATAACATCTGGACATATCACTTTATGTGATTCTGATTGCTCCATATAAGCCCATGAAATTAATTGTGTAGTATTCTCTTTACTGACTGGCTGAGATTGTGGGAAAACTTTCTTAACCCAGTCTTCTGGAATTTTTTGTTTTCAATGAACACTTTGGTGACCATTTTTCGATTCAAATCATGAAAGGAATCAGGGAAAAAAATGTTATGTCAAGTACAACATAACATGGAAACTGGCTAAAACTCCAAGACAAGAACAACAATAACAAGTAAAACTAAAGGTACTGCTCAGTTCATAGCGGGAGTTGGAGTGGAGGGGGCGTTAAACCTGTAGAATGGAATCCACCAATATACAAGCATGGTTTAAATGTCAACTTACAGAAGTAAATAAACTCACCTCTGTTCACAGAAGAATGTGGACAAAAACCGGTCTCCAAACTGTCAGTTTATCCAACCACAGCATATTTACATGGTAAATATCTGATGCAATTCTGACTTAAAATGAAATTTGTTTACATATTCTGTTGTCTACTATTCCAAGTCAAGTACTGCATATATCCTGTCCCAAATACATTACAGTAAATATGGGAATTTCTGCATCCAGTAAACCTTCTTTCAAATGAATATTGCAACAATGTAATGTTTAGTTGTAAAGTGAACTATAAGGTTACGTAAACATGTATAGTCTTTTCTACTGCAGTCTAGTGGGTACTGCATCAAACAATCAATGACCATTCTGTGTTGAAAAATGATTTTGTCTGTGTAAAAGGTTCTGTTTATTTGGAATGATGCTTGTTCTTTGACTTTTAGTTTGTAATCTACTTTTAAATGTTAATACTAGTTCAACTTTGTTTGGGACTATATTTTATGCACAATGTGCAACGTCTGTCAGAATGAACGAAGTTATTCATTCTTCTTTCTATCTAAATAATTTTCACTAAAATAAAAACTATGTGATAAAAAGAATCTCAAATGAGTAATGATTTAATATTAAATTTATGAAACTCGTTGAATAATGTCCAGCTTTTATTCACCAAGGCTCACCAAAGCTGGACACTATTCAACTTGTTTTATAAATTCAGTATTAAATCATTACCCATCTGAGATTCTCTCTCTCTGTGTGTTATTATTATATAAAATGCCTCCGTGTGTTTTTGTGTTTGCAAGTGCACACAGTTGCATGCGAGTGTGTCAACAAAGAAGTTCTCAGTCACACAACTGTGTACACAGTACTGTGTGCTGAATCCATACTCTGTTGATTTGTGTACACAAATCCATAATACCTTTTTTGTATGACACTTTTATGCACACAAATTCATAATACATCTTGTACGACATTTGCTTCCTAGGTGCAATAAATATATTTGCCTGTACATCTGTAAATAATTCAGGGTCATAAAGGAAATTAGTTTTTGTACCAAGTGTGAAACCCATAAAATAAAGACATTATTATTATTATTCCTGTCAACCAAAATGTATATAAAAATTCTGATGTTTTTCTGCACATCAATAAAAGTAAAATATTACTGAATTTAGTAGCAAAAAGTACTTTTTATGTAATGTGAAAATCTGCAAGACGAGGTGTCTGGACAACAAAGCTATGAAACTACACAACTGATTTACTACTATGGAATATGCAGAAGGCTCTAAGATAAGTATGTTATACTGCATTCATGTACTGTAATAAACAGTATTTAACCTGTATAAGGCTTTCTTATTATTATTTTTTAACAACACTCTCAAGACATTATTGGCTATATATTGGCAAGAAAATGGAAGCTAAGTGCCTGTCCCATGAGCACACCAAGGCAGTTGAATCAGACTGGCTTGGGAGGGTATCAAACATGTGACCCTTGGATTAGAAGTCTGGTACTCTACCATCTGAGCTACCGTGGTTTCCTGTGTAAAGCATTACAGTTGAGTTTGGTTTTAGGTTATAATGCCATTTTTCTGCACATGATAGGCTTATACATGGTGGCCAGTAGGGGTGAAATAATACACCTCTGCCTTGTATCAATACACTTCAAGATACACAGCCTATGATACATTACTAACGCACAATATGAGCCTGAACGTATTTTCATCTGTAGAAGGTCTGTCAGTGGTTAAGTGGTGACGTTTCATGTGTGACGGAATACTGGTTGCATTTTTGGTATGCAGAACAGACAGACATACACTTATCACAGACGGGGGCCCCGAGTGGCCGAGTGGTCTAAAGCGCTGTCCGTTACGGATCACTGCCATCTCACCTCTGTCTGCGTTGGTTCGAGTCTAAGATTCGGCCAATGTGAATATGTGAGAAAGCTTGCCAGTAGCTTCTCGTGGGTCGGTGGTTCTTTCCGCGGATTTCCGGGTTTCTTCCTCCACCATTAATACTGGCCGCCATGTATAGCCTATCGTGTGCTGAAAAATGGCGTTAAGCCCCACAACAACAACAACTTATCACAGACAGACATATGCTTATCATTTGTTCATGCTATTCTCATCCATGCCAAGATAAAAAAAATACATCCAAACAGACTACCTGTTATTTGAAAGAAATTTTAATTCGGCCTGTTAGTTGTCAGTAATTTTAATTAAGTCATTTAGGCCATTTCAGGCTGTTCAATTTGTGGGACTGGATATAACAAACAAATCCTTTGCGTTCTACTTCCTGCTGATGCAAAAAGGATGCCCCATCCAAAGGCACTCTTTTCTGTCAGTGAAAAAGGAAATTATTGGCAACACCCACTACCCTTCTACAAATTAACATGGTTATAACTTGTCACAATTGTAGTTTTGAATCTACTCCCTTGCCACTTGTGATTTTTTTTATTCCATCAGTATGATTAGTCGCTGATTACATATATCAGCATAAATGGGGACATTCCAAAACGTTTTCCCCCATATACAATTTATGTACTTTACAGATCATTCAAAAGCCACTTTTACGAGAAGTTTCTATGTTGCTCAGTATCAGTTTCGGTTCCAATACATCCTGTGTGAGGTTGTACCTGCTATGGCTGTTTCATATGAATTCTCTTTTAAAGAATAAAAAAGCAAACAATTAATAATTTTTGGTAAAGTTTAAACTAACTTATATAAAGTAAGCATTGATTCTTCACCTCTTGCATCGATATGGGTATTGATATGGATAAAATATAGATGCATCAATCTATTGATTAATCATTTCACTCCTAGAAGCCAGTATATTCTGATGAATGAAGAATCAGGGAAAACCCTAGGTGGAAACACCAACCCAAGGGAAGCTACTGACAAGCTTTCTTACAAACCTACAGAGGCCAAGCTGAGACTCGAATCCACGTAGACTGAGGTGAGATCTCAGTGATCTGTAAAGGTGAGCACCTTTGACCACATCACCAACCATGGGTCTTTTATTACAGGCAATTACACGAAAGTACATTAATTAAAAAAGAGTAACTCTGAACTGTGCAAAAGCAATGTTTGTTCTAAAACTGAAAATCTAGGGCGAAAATCACCCCCACCCCATCTGAAAATAGTAGAATTTTCATAATGCAAGAGGAAATTAATGAAGAAAATAAAGGTACAGTAGGGCTTGAAAATATAATGCAAGATTTTCTTATATCTGGTTGACTTTTCAGTGCAGTTTGTTAGAAATCAGCGGGAATCATGCTGTCATGTATTCTAGAAAACAGGCCATGCAAAATCATACAGAAAAGGTTGTTTTGTTGATGACATTGACTCAGAAGATTCACATTACACTTGGATGGGTTAGACAACCATGTGTAGATTGGAAGGTATATCCAGAAAAAATAAAAATCTTACGAAATTCAGAATTTGGTTTAGTTAAATATGAACTGTTGCTTGAGATGGGTCTTAGTTGATACACATGTACATTTTCCACCAATTTAAACTTACTTGTAAGATAACCAGGAGTCAACCTATTAAGGATTTGTAGATTAGAAACCCGTCTGAAATGGAGTTCTCTGCTGAAATGGAAGTCACTCAAGGGTTTTAAAAAGATCTCTTCTTAATGGTTTATCTACTATATTTACTCCCTCACAAGCCAAGTCAAATTGCAAACAACACAGACCCAGCTCTGACATCAAAAATGTGTTGGCAGATCAGGGTCTATGTAGTTATTTTTTTTTCTTGTTCTACTGATTACTCCTAATAAACAGTGTGTATCTGGATCCAACTTATAATGAGTATATATGCAGCACCAAGAATAACTCTAGCTGCCCTCCTTTTAAAATTTCAGTAGTCTATCTCTATTTTCTGTATTACTTATAATTACTCCAAACAGAACAGTAATATTCAAGACGTGACCATCTTCGCTAGCCAAGGTTCCGATAACCCTATCTACACCTTGGCATATCGAGCAGATATTTCTGTGCTTCGGGTCTGTGAATTTCATTGGACACGGTGACAAGCCACTGCATTCAATCAAAATTATGTTGTTCAAATTTGAACACTGTTCCTACATGATTGAGACAGTGGGAACACACAACTTGAATGGACTGATAAATATGTACTTTTCCAGTGCCGGTCCATGTTTGCACAAATACGTTTCACTCACATGAAATCCAATAGATGTCGCTAGAACAAAGCACTGATATAGCTGTTCGATCCACCAAGGTGTAGATAGGGTTATCAGAACCTTGGTTAGCAAAGATGAGACATGATATGATATAAACATTGTAGAATATTTTTTATGTTCTTGTGAAAGATAAGAATTTATTTTGTTCATTCAGTATTCAGTGGCTTTACTTTTGCAACAACCTTATCAACATTTACATAGGGAGGTGAAAACAACAAGCAAAATAACCTCATATTCATTCTCTCCTCTGAAACAATAAACATGACACATATTGTTGTAATAAACTGACTGACATTAACCCATTAACCCCTGGCACCGCGTTTACGCGGCAGGAGGTGGTAGCCTACTTCTGAGCTCTGTAGCGTCAAGGTCATGTACGACACAATAAAGTGGTCGGTATTATAGAAGGGTAGACAGATGTACCTTTACGATGATACAAAATAATATGGATGTTTTAGTTGCACTACAAAATACAGAGGGAAAAACGTAACTTTTTGGACCCGAGTTTTTTCCAGCCAAAATTCGCCCGAGGTTGGAATCCAATTTTTTGTCTGGATTTTAGACTTTTTGGCCTCAGATCTAAGACAGACCAGTCTGAGCTGCACACAGACAGGTGAACCTTTGCAAAAAGTAGGATAAGATGGGCATTTAGAATAAAGAGTGGTCTCGACACGAAAATGATGGGTCCGTTAAGCAAAAAAACAAAAAAAAAAAAAAAGTCGAGCTTTTACCCTTCTGCTCACGCTCAGGCGAAATAGCCAATGAAAAATGATGTTTCTAACACAACTAGGCATTAGGTTAACCTAAAATGTCTTGGAGGTCGATGTATTAGGATGTATTCAGAAATAGCCCCCAAAATGGGTTTCCTACTTGCATTTCAGGTGAAAATGACAAAAACCTCCAGGGGTTAATGAGTTAAGGAAACATTTCAAATTTAATATAATTTACACTCTGGTTTTTAACTAATTGGGACTTTCTTGATTGACCTAGGTAAATTCAACACTACTGTAGTAGAGGGAAAAAATGTATAGGAACTGTGGTGGTCAGTGTTCAAGCAATCTAATGTCAAAGCGAGATAATCATCAACAACTACTTAGCTGAGCACATGATATACCCTGTGTCCTGGCTTATAAGTCAAGTCAAACTACAACGAACAAAGATACTGATCTGGTATAGTATAATACACCTGTAACATCTATGCTCTTTGTGCAACATCAGATCTGGGTTTGTGCACCTTGTAGCTGGACTAGTCATATATCAAGTACACATGGTAAAACCAAAGTATTTTACAATGACACTTACCCCATGTAAATTAGTTTTATTTTTTGGGTGCATAATGAAAATGTTGTGAAAAATGGTTGAAAAATGTTTATGTTATGAAGATCTGAATTCACATGCATGATATATTGGGGCATTCAGATATCTGATGGGGACTTAATATTCAACAAGCTATCAGTGCATCCATAATGTGTGTTTGTCATACCTTTGCCAACAATAACACTGGTAAAGATGTGGATGTATTTTGTAATGCCTGCAGATAAAACAGAAATGGCACAAATCAGATAACGGGAGGAGACAGTGTGAACTGAAACAGGATCAAGAAACCAAGAAATGCTGGGACAATGAAAACAGTGAAATCTGATAGTCTGAGTTAAGTAGGAACATTATCAGACTTGATGACCCTGCTCCTTAGCTCAGCCAGACATCAAGGTTTGTAAGCTGTGGCATTCTGCTGGACCAAGAAACAGCCAGCCAGAGACTTGAGGCCTTATAAACCTAGACTTGATGATGAATCAGAAATAGAAACTGAATATAAACTTTCAACTTTTCACTAGTCCTGTTAGTGAAATACAGCTATTATTGTTCTGAGTTGATGTTAATGAATAATAAATGTTGAATTAGTGACAGAACTGATCTCTATTTAATTTTAGTAGGATCAATGAAATTAGGCAGAATCAGTGAAACTTTTATTCTGGTGATCATGTGCGTAAGTGAGAAAATAAACAAACAAACGAACAAAAACAAAACCAAAACTAATTTTGAGCCCTGTCTTGCAATTTTGATTCACTCAAACTGAGTGGGAATTTGATTCCTTGGTTACAACTTTAAAGGAAACTATTATGATCCCACACTATAGCTACAATCACACATACCTATCCTTACAATTAGTAAATAGGCAATAGGTTATGTGAATCACTATTATTATTGTTCAATTTTCAACATGTTCAAGGATGGTTTACTCTGCAGTTATGCTTTTACCTTTTTCAATGGTTTCTATGCATCTAAAAAAAAGCCACCTGTATATCACAAAGATTAATAAGAGATGTTAGATTAAAAGATTAATAAGAGATGTTAGATTAAAAGATTAATAAGAGATGTTAGATTAATGCTTTTCAATCCAGAATTGATGCAGAATATGTATTATCTTAACTGATACATTGTTTACAATTACCTTATATACTTGCTTATAAGACAAGCCCAAATGCAAACTGCACAAACCCAGACCCAGATTTGCTGGCACATAATGTGTGCCATTTTGTTAGAAGTATTTAACAGAACAACACAGACATTGATCTGCAGGTGCATTATGCTACACCAGATCAGGATCTTTGTTTCTTGCGGTTTGATTAATATGTGAGTATATATGGTATATGTTTACCTTTTCAGTGGATACAAGTTTTTCCATATGTTAACAAGTCACATTTAATATTAAAATATATTAGGTATTGTATTGTCTAGACTAGTGTACTGTATAGAGTACAAGTTCATTGCAATAAGATGGCTTTTCTTCAAAATAAACCTACTTTCAAGGCCAATTTAATTTCAGATTTCAAGACAACATACATAATACTGAGATACATACATACATACATACATACACATGTACATACATACATATATACACATTTACGTACACACACAAACACACTCACACACAGAGACACATGCAGATTAAAACAAAAATATGCATTACTGATAAAAACTGACAAGCCATATCAGTAGCTTCAATGAGTATGGCAGGAACTGGAGTATACAGCCTTCTTTCATGGACAAAAGGATGGATCAGGGATCGAGATTGCTTAGGTCCCGTAGTCTTCCAGATCCATATGGGTGGTGTTGACTGCAGTAATCAACTTGGATCCAAGCATCCGCTCAAAAGGTCCAACTAAAAATGGTTTGAAATATTTTTTCCATTCCTTATTAATCTTTGCCAGAGCAATGCCTTAATTACACCTCAGCAGACTTCGAAGTCGACAAAGAAGTACACTCTTCTGGATTTCCACATCAGTGTGATGATTTGGGGACTTGGACAGATGCCAACAAGAGAAAATTCCTGCTGCACTGCCTGCATGTCATGCGCCCTCTCCGGTTAGAATGGGCACGAAGTGAAGACTTGCACGCATCTATGGATCTGCTAAATGTGATGTACTAAACCTCAAGAAGCTATATCTTGCTTGAAAACATGGCAACACTCCCAATTTGTGATCAATTTCAACAAACCATCTTTCTATTTCAAACCAAATTAAAACTCCAGAAAAGCTGTAAATAACTGGGGTCAATAAAATTTGGAACTGAATCTCTGAGGAAACTGGAGAAATATAACTAATCTAATTGGAAGAAAGGTAGAACATGTTTCAATTTGACCTAAAACCTAATGCAGATATTCTCAAACTGTTCACTTCGTTGTCTCACTCGATGGAGCATGTTCTTAAAACTTTCCTGTTTTCTATGTCCACATAATAATGCAGCTTATTATCACTATTATTGTTTCCATTATGTACATATACTCTGTAAATACTACAGCTGTGTCACCCTCAATAAATAAAGTCGTCATTATTACTATTATTATTATTATTATTATCATGTACTTATGAGCCCCCAGTGTGATTTCAGGCATACCACCAGCAGCTACATATACACAAAGATTAATGCTGATTTGCAGTTTTTGATATAGAGGATCTCAAATGGGTAACGATTTAATATTGAATTTATAAAACAAGTTGAATAATATCCAGCTTTTGCAAGCCTTAGCGAGCAAAAACCTGGATATCATTTAATGAGTTTCATAAATTTAATATTAAATCATTACCCACTTGAGATTCTTTTTATCAGATAGTTTTATTTCTGGGGAAATTATTTAGATAGAAAGAAGAACGAATAATTTCGTTCATTCTGACAGACACTGTATCGTTCACTTGTTGTGTGTAAAAAATAGTCCCAAACAAAGTTGAAATAGTAAAAGTATATTATACATTTTTGATAACAATAAATCAAAGAATAACTGTCCATCCAAATAAACAGAACATTTTACAAAAGGCAAAACATTTGTTAACACAAAATGTCCAATGTGTGTGATGTCACATTGTTTGATACGGTGCACAATACCGGTTGGGTTGGCCTACACAATACAGTAACAGTGTTTACGTTGAAATTTTCCACATCACAACTAAACGTTACATTGTTGCGATATTTTTGTGAGAAGAAGATTACTGGATGCAGAAATACACATATTTATGGCAGAGTATTTGTGACCGGATATTTGCAGTATTTGATTTGGAGCATTGGATTGTACAGAAGACGTAAACAAATCTGTTTTTGAGTCGGACTTCCATTGCATATTTACGGCGTAAATATGCTGTGGCTGGATAAAGTTCTGTCTGTTGGGGAGACCGGTTTATGTCTACATTCTTCTGTGACCAAAGGTGAGTTTATTTACTTCAGTAAGTTCACATTTAAACCAAGCTTGTATATGGGGTCGATTCCATGCTACAAATATACCGTCCATCCATCCCCACCCTCATTATCATCTTAGCAATAGTTTTACTTGTTGTTATTGTTCTTGTTTTGGGGATTTTTCCATTTTTCATGTTACGATATGTTATACATGATATAACAAACCCCTGTGAGAAAAAATTGGCAATACTGAGACTGGACGAGACCATTTTTTCCCCAATTCCCTTTCGCAAGTCAAATCAAAAAATGGCGGCCAAAAATGTTCATTCAAAACAAACAATTTCAGAAGGTGGGGCTAAAAAAGTTTTCCCATGATCGCAGCCAATCAATAAAGACAATAATGCACAATAATTTCATGGGCTTATTTGGAACAATCAGAATCACATAAAGTGATATGTTCACAAGTATAATATCAAAAATATGAAACTGCACACACTGTAGCAAAGTGTACCAACTATGTGATAAAATTGCTTTATTCATTCATTCTTACACACTATTTATGATAAATCAATTTAAATTAACTTTCATGTTTCTGTATTTAGTTTTGAACAAAATTTGTGACAAATTAAAATCTTCAAATTTATAGTTTCATTGTTTTCCTTCATGACTATTTTTGGAGGAACATAATGCATACATATACCTCATGCATACACCAACCCAAAAAATAAATGTGTTTTGTAACTTCTGGGGGTTTAAGGCCACTTTTTAGCACATGATAGGCCACTGCATGGCCAGTATATCTGGTGGAGGAAGAGCACAGGAAGATCTCAGGAAAAACTACCAACCTATTGGTAGCTATTGGCAAACTTTCCCCACATACAAAACATTGGTTCGAATCATGATATGAACCCATGTGGGCAGAGGTGAGTTGTGAGTGACCTGTAAAGGTGAGTTTTGGATGATCTGTAATGACAAGTTGTGAGTGATCTGTAAAGACAAGTTGTGAGTGATCAATAAAGACGAGTTGTGAGTGATCTGTAATAATGAGCACCTTTGACCATTTGGCCACCAAGGAACCCAAATTTTCATTTCAAACAAGTATCAATAGGGACATTCTTTTTGCACAGTATATGGAGTTTAAACGCATGAATGAAAGTGGGCTTGTTAAAGTAATTATATTTTTAATCAAAATACTGTTAATAAATTGATCATTTTAACTTTAGAAAATGAATTAATCTCTTTTTTATCACTACAAGTATTTCAGAAATGCTTGTCATTACCGTGGCAACCAATGTTCTTAACATATTTTCTTTATGATGTTTATATCAATGTATTTGCCTATTTAAATGATAGTACAATACATTTATTGTTTCTCATAACCACTTCTAATAAAGAAGTCTGAAAATCAATGCAAATAGGCAGATGCACACCATATGCGTTATGTGTACTTAGTGGTTATGTTGTATTGAGTGAAGAGGAATGTGTTAAGATATTCCGATACATGTTAATTCCCAATCAAAAGAAAAGAAAATCATGTACACTGAAAGCACAGACACCTGATAAGGAGTTGTGAGCTAAGTTCTACTGCTGGATTACCATAAAGATTCTGAAATTAGTCAAACTGTAATCAGCAATGACATTCCACATAAACTTAATGTAACTACAATTCTCATGGTATTTTTCATACTTCATTCTTTAGCATGCAATGTATTTCATTATGAATTATATTGTGAAAAAATCTGGCTTTATATAGATAATGGATTCTGCAAAGTATGTTTTACAATGCAATTTCAATTATGAAAATAAATTTGCACTCTTGGAATGCAGTCCATAACAATGATAAAACATACATGTATAATACTGAAAATCCATACAAAAACTGCTTGTTGCAAAATGTCTGCAAGATAATGACCGTCATCACTTTGATTTTTACTAAAGTAAATACAACACTTAAGAAGCACAATTTGAAGATATTTTTATCTTTTAATTATTGAATTGCTATCTGCAATGCCCGAATCAGAGGAAGAAACAATTGCCTGCTGCATAAAAAGTATTACCACTCAATTTATCCTCCAAAAGCTGGGGCATGCTAAGCAATGTCTTCAATGTATTTAGTATCTGTAATCATAATCTCCTGCACATGGAACATTGCAATAATTACATTTCATCCAGTTTCAAGTAATTTCAAATAACCAATGAATTCCCCCTCTAGGTTTTTTTGTAATGGGTGATTTTAAATTTTTAATGAGAGCAGTTTCTATAAGAGAACAGTGTCAATAAATAGACCATATGTTAGTATGTTTCAACAAATGTGCACGTGATAAATAACTTGAAAATACCAATGAATCTTAGTTATCTTCACTACTGGCATAGCATCAGTGGATATGTGCTACAACAATAACTTTGTAAATATCAATGAATGTGTTACAGGTTTTGTTACTGCCATTACCTAACAACTATGTGACTTTCATGTACATGTACTTGCTTACTGTTATAAGGGACGGGAAATATTCCTTAAATTTAGAGGTGATTTGGGAAATGTGCCTTAGGATAGAACACCGACACTGCAGCTACTAAAACAGACAGAGAAGCATGGGGAAAATGTGTCGCCTGTATGTTACGCAAGTAGCTCTGATTGAGCAGCAGTTACAGTTAATCAAGATGGCCAATCAGATTACAAGCATGTCTCACTCATTAGTTGGTTTTCCATACTACTGCTTAAAATTGGCTACTTTGTAATGTGTGTCTGTGTGATTTAAATTTTTAACATAATTTTAACAATTTTGCAGTCATATCGCTACGATGTCTGCAGTTTGACAGTTTATAGTGATGTCTAGCATCGGAGCATCAAGCTGCAGTCATGTGGCATCATGTCTCACCCAGTCACATCATCCTGACCCCATGCCGACCAATCCTAATGTTAACCTCTTAATGCTGAGTGCCAAGCGAGGCAGCTGTTAGTATCATTTTATAAGTCTTTGGTATGACTCAGGTGGGGTTCGAACCCATGACCTCTCACATCCAAGGTGGATGATATAACCACTAGGCCACCAGAGCAGTCTGGCTACTATGTAAGAAATGTGCTCTGTCCATATACATGTATTACATACAAGTAATGAGAATTATAAGCAGGCCTATGTACCAGGGCTTGATCGTAATGCTCGCATATTCACAAAATGCTAGTTTATTGTGGAAAATACATGTACAAGTTGAGATTTAAAGTTCTTAAACCTTTCTGCAAGGTTTAAAATTTTTCAGTGATATACAGTAAATCTTCTGTAAGCTCTTTAATGCACACAAAAACATCAAAGTATACATGAAAATTCTGCAACAAAAAAAAAGACCCATTTTGACACTGATTCCACTGTGAGATATACTGTTTAGCATGTAGCCTAATACCATTGCCCTACATGCATGTACTGATAAAACACAGTAAACTGGAGCTCAATTATTATATTTTCGAAGAAAAGCAGAATATTTCTTCTGTGGCCAAAAATTTCATTCAAATATACAAAATATTTCTCCACTATTATCTTTATTCTGGTAGAAATGTTTTAGTCTCTTCTGACAATATGATTCTGGTATATTCTAAGTTGTGTAAATTTGGGATTTGCGCTTAACATGTATTTCTAACAAAAATCATGTTAAAAAAAACATCAACTCAAAATCATGAATTGTACTTTCAAGCTGAACCTTTATTTTTTTCACCGAATCCCTCCTTTATTTTGAAAACTGTTTCACTTTTTTGGAAGGGAAATCTCCCCACAATTTACAGTCATTAACAGATCCTGCATTCTTTGGTGGTATTATTTAGTAGTACGTTATTTGCATTACATATTGTACCCATTATATTCTTCTTCAATCCTGGTGAGGTTCACTGCTCACAAACCTTTCCAGGTCCAAAAATACAAGCTTGTACATGTGTATAAATCAAACTTCTGTTATAAGCAAGAAAAACAATTCAGCTGTACATGTAGTTTTTTTTATTATAATAAATTCAAAATGAAAATAAATTACAATTGAAACTGTTGTAAAAGTACTGTATGCAGTTTTTTATTCTCAAACTCCTGGATATCAGTAACGTATTAAACAAAACACAATCCAGTTGTAATAAGATTTAATACCATTTTGCAAGCTGAACTTTTTCTCCTCTCACAAAAGTATGCAAGTAGTAAAAAAAGGGGTTAAACACACAAATACAGTCAAACATATCAATAATAGTGGTGACCTGTGGAAAAAGGCAAAACTGACCTTTGTACATAAATGTGAGGGCTATGACGAATAGGGAATAAAAAGAAGCTGTGCATGGCTATTTTTGTGATCCATGAACCAACTGAATGATCCCCTGACCTTAACAAAAAGGGAAGCAACACATATATCAAAGATTAACTTTTTCATTTGTGATAGTTTTAAATTCATAGGCAATAAATGAAGATATCAAACGATTCCTGTCAACTTGAACAAAATGCAACATCCAATTCTGCTGCAGAATGCTTCAACCCTCTACAGTAAAGATAAAAACTAACTTGCTTTCAAACCCTTCAAGTTAAACTGACATCTGGACTGGAGTATGGTGAGTACAAGGGAGATATAAAATGTTAAAACATCAATTCACTTGATATTCCTTTTATCTAAACAATGCTTTACTCATCACACAAAAGTTTAATTTGCATATGCAGCATGGTCAAGGTTGATACGCTCCTGTGAACACTATACACAGGTGACTATCACAGACAGGACATTTATACAGGAAATTTGCTGAAGGGAAAATAGTACTACTAGCAGAAATCACTACCTGAGCCTACAATAGTTTACTCAACTTAAAGAATACAATAACAAACCACTACTAATTATTCATGATTACTGAAGATTACAGTAATTTGTATATGCTACATATGCTTTTTATATCAATGTGGCAAATCTATAGCAATAAATCAAAAAATCTTTTAACTCCAATCCTTATCAGCAAAATTTTGACAGTGCAAATTAGGTCATTATTTATTAATAAAATTTCCTGAATCACTGTTTAAAAAAATGCAAGAGACAGTAACTACCCAACTGTAATATCCAATCAGATGACACCAAGACAGTATGCTTCAATGATCCATGGCAATGTACTTTTCAAATGCCAGCATTCAGTTGTTCAAATTTCAACAGTTATTTCATCATAAGTACCTATCAGAATCCCTAAGTCAGTTAATTAGTTCTACTGAAATGCAATCATTACAGTAAAAATTGCCATGATATTTGTGTCAAATATGTAGGTCTCTGAAACAGGCATTGGGATTAGTCATGCATCATTGCTTTCCCTAACAGCTGGTAGAAGGCAATATTTATCCACCTGTTTTGCAATATGTTGCTGTGAACTTTAGGAACATTTGAAGTTGCACCATTTTGTTTTACTCTTTGATTTCACATGGGAGCATATCCTTCCTTATATGCTCTGGAAACTAAAATATGGCAAGCCTTGCATCATTGCTCACCAAGTACATGTACAGTTTGCTCCCTTGATTATTCAAAGTGTCAGCCAAGAAGTGAGACCTTATCCTTTCCTAAGTCAATAAAACTGGGTGAAGTGGGCAGTTTAATGTCAGGCTTTGCTGAACTTTGTTGAACTTCACCTGATCATGTGTCCCCTGCACTCCCTTAAATCAAAACAAATGAATCAAACCTAACTCTTTAAGAAATATTAATGTAGCATGGTGTGTCACTCAAAACACCAACCAATACCCATGAACTGTTGCCTAATACATGTACTATTTATGGTAAAGTTGTGAGCAACAGGTGGTTGCCAAAAGCACACAGTATTGGACATTTAGGCCCTATGTCAGTCACCTATTCAAGTGCCAAGTGCTGCATAACACATATAAATTCAAACTGTCATAACTGAAAAATTTTCCCACACTTTTTTCATAAAATTTTCAGTACACACAAAATGATTACAACTAATTCACATTTATATGCAATTTTAACAAATCTTAGTACATGTACTTATAACAATATTCATAAGATATTCAACAGTTTCCATTTTCTAGAATGGTTATCATAGGATTATAAAACTTTGAACTACAGAAAACAAAATCATTACCTTTACACAATCTCTGCAGTTCACATGTGACACACCCTCGATTTGTTCGAAATGAACCCAATACTGCATTAAAAATGCAAATCTAGTAGAATAATTATTTGAGAATTGCATCTGTGAAGTATCTGTCCACATGCTGGTAATGGATTTTATTTATAAAGGCTGCAATTGCATCCAAATAAAAAATATTTGGGTTTGAAATTCCTTTACATATATTTTCTCTGAGTATTGATGCACCTGTACAGGTGCAAAATAACAAATAAATACATGCTTGTAAAAAGATGGGGAAAAAACACCCCAAAAGTAAGAAAGTAATTAACGGTCTGAGCAACAGCTCATTTATTAAGTGACCTAGTGAAAACGACACTTATGTCAAACCAGGACAGGACATTATACTGAAAGCGCAATGCTATTGCTGGCCAGATACGTTTGTAAAGTTGGAACAAATGTAAATGCAACATTTAAATAAATGCAGTAACATTTTTGCCCCAAATTAATGCAGTGCATTCAACAGCCGTGACGGCAATAAAATACTATGCCCACCCAGTAATCACGATGTCAATTGACGACGGTTGTCAGAAGGCCACAACCGACATCACCCTGTTCTATCGTCACAGGTCGACCGGAACTCCACACTCTTGCAATCAATTTCTCCAAAGATAAACTTTCCCTGCAAAAATGCAATAGCAAAACGAAAATGCTATGTTTTGTGCATAATGTGTGCACTTAATTATGCCATATAAAAAGCTGATCTTAGAAGCAGCTATAAATTTAACTCACCAATACTTCCTGGGTTGGCCATAGTTTCAGTCCACCATTCAGAACGCTGATCGCAAGGTGCCCCCTTGTTAATGGATTTTCTATCAGGAATATCCCTGGCGTTAAGGTGATACTTCAGTCACGGGCAAAAGTATGCTCAAACAATAACTGTATTATAACCTTTTGAGTAAAAAATAAAAATTCTACTCCTGACTATGAAATCCTCTATGTCCAACAGGAAAAAGACTACTCAAGTCGTGACTAAGGGGAAAGCCCTCTTACGTCACAAGTGAATCATCACGAGGGCTTGCCTTAGTGTAGTGTCATTAAACCAGCCAAAGCCATTTTTCTAGGAAATGCATCGCTAAAATTGATCGCAATTTTTCAACCAATTTTAAAAACTGCAGTATATGTAATTTTCTTTCCTCTAATCTGACTCAATAAAATAGTCAAAACCTATAACTGAAATATTTGGGGAAAATATTTTGAATTTTACAAGGTAACAGACTGGTTATCACCTATAAAAATCTTTCATAGACACATGGTTAATGTAGCAAAACCAGTCCTCAAGAGTTTTAGATCACGTGATTAAAAAATGGCGATGTCTTAAAAATTGATCGACTTGTATCGGACTTGATGAAAACCAAACAATTTTTTGGAATCTGTCGTCATATAAAACAATATTTAGTAGATTAACGCAACCCAAAAAGACAAAAAAGGGTTATTCATAAATTTGAAAATATTGGACACAATGTCTTATGAGATCGACTGGGTCGTACAACAACTTCATCAAATTCCTCATGTCAATTTTTCTTTTCAACTAGCGAATTCAACATTCGATCCAGGCAGCCTCAGCTACAGAGAGGTCGGTGTCTTTATATATATATATATATATATATATGTATGTATGTGTGTGTGTGATATTTGTTTTCCCCAGACTACTGAAATCACTTTTAAGGTTCAGATAACGGTATTTGGGAAAACAGCATTTGACTAAATTGACATTGGAGTATTACTTTAACACAGAACAGATTATGGAATCAAGGTGGATTACTGAACAGATTTAATAAATTATTGTAAAACAATGTAACACAAACACCGTGTACCATTCAGACTATTAATTTATCATGACTTTAAACAATTTACATAGCAGTATCATGCTTGTGGGGATAGTTCACAAGCATGTTTGACATCAAATGGGCAAATTATGGTCATAAAGGGATCCCAAAATGTACACCTTTTTAATTTTAAATGCATGGAAATTTTATTAGATTATACATTCAGTACTCAAGTTTGTTTGCTTTATTTCTACAAAGCAAGTTATAATCATGTATGCATGTTACCAAAGACAGTTCATGAGATTGTAGGATTAGATGAAGTTTAATTGGCCAGATTTATATATTCTGTACCATTTCATAATCCATTCTGTGTTTAGTAACACCCTCAACATGGGAACTAATTTAAATGTTGGTATCAAAGTGTGCGTCAGAAAACCAAAGCTATTGTCAGAGTTATTGAACGAGACGCATTTCTCACAATACCTTTCCATTTTCAAAATTACGCGTACTTTCTTATCAACCAATTTCATAATTGAAACAAAATCCAATAAAAATCACCTCTACTGAAACACATTTTGAACATTAAAATAAGTTTCAACCAACCACCAAAATTTTTGCTCACATTGAAAACTAAAGCCAAGAAAACCTGATATCTCTTAGTCCCCATTTTCATTTAAGCTTAAACTTATTGGCTTTGGCACTGGAATTTAATTTCCACTTTTTGGCCTTAAATGTAAATCAGACCCTTGACAGAAAGTATGTTACATTTGAAATAAGCAGTAAAAAGGGAGCAGGAAACAAAATTCTGGGTCTAATACCAGTAAAAAGAAAACAAGGAGGAGGTCCAATTTTCACCTTTCTACACACGCATGTACAGAATAGCTAATAAAATAAGGTCTTGTGTTACATGTGTAGGCTCGTACAAAAGTAACAAGAAAAGAGTGAAGACAACAAGCTTTGTAAAATTTAACAAATAATTAATTTCCCTAGAAAAACAAGGTAAAAATGAGAAAAAGGACTTACGGTTCATGAATCAAATCCAATATTAATCCAGGAATTAAAAAATAGAAGTCCTATCAATGAAAAGTCCTAAATGAATCTGTGTTCGAGTCCCAATGAAATCAAAATGGAGGGCGATGACATATGTCGTGACCTTCAGAGTGTTGCCATGTCAACAGTTCTTTGTTGAATCACAGAAAATAATATTCCAGTGTAGAATTTCTGAATAAATTTTGATAAATTTCCTTGTCCAAGAATTTCTATATGAGCACTAGTATTTTCCAGGGAAAGAATCAATAATTCCATAAAATCAAAATTCAACTCAAACTGGTCACAATCAGACACCTTTAAGTGTCAAAGATTTAAAGCCCAAATGACTAGTTCTTCTCAAGAAATTGGTTATGCAGTAAGTTAAGACGCAAAACAGATTCCCATATGAGGGTCACGTGGTCACCTTCTAGAACAACATAGAATACTTTTACATGCCAATTATCACATACTCTAGGCATGGCCTTGATTCCACTGAATGACTCTTACTCTTAGAATAAATAAAAAATGAATTAAAATTTTTTTTAAAAAGTTGTTTACTAGAACTCTATCTGATTTCTGAATCAAGGTCAGAAACTAGATACAATGTTTCAACTACTGGTTGTTAACAGGTCAACTGAACTGAATTTCTAAAACAAAATTATCAAATCCAGTGGAAAAAGTTATCATTACAATAAGATGTAATGGAATAAAATAAAAAAATTTAAAACAAACAAATAATTAAATTACATATGCATAACACTTCCCCCCCCCTTAAAAGAAAAAGAAAGATTTATATAATAAAACTTTCTTTTTACCATTGGTTAATTATATATGAGGTTTTAAAAAAAATAACATAAGAAGAACTCTTATGAGTTACACAAAGTGTACATGAAATAATATTTCTATACACTGGAAAGTGCATCTGCTATTAAATTGTCTTTTCCCTTGATGTGCCTGACGTCAATATTATATTCCTGTAACAACAAACTCCACCTTCATAATCTCTGATTTTTGTTTTTCATCTTGTCGATGAAAGTAAGGGGATTGTGATCACTAAACACAACAATCGGAGAAGGAGCTGAACTAAGGTAAACTTCAAAATGTTGTAATGCCAGTATCAAAGCTAAACATCCCTTCTCAATTGTTGAATAATTTCTTTGGTGCTTATTTAATTTCTTAGAAAAATAGCACACTGGATGATCAACACCATTTCTATCTTCTTGAATCAACACTGCTCCAACCCCAACATCACTTGCATCAACAGATAGTTTAAATGATTGACTGAAATTTGGAGCTGTAAGAACTGGTGCACTCTTAAGTATGGCCTTTAACTTGTCAAAAGCCTCCTAACATTTTTCAGTCCAAAGAAACTTATTTTTCTTGCTCATTCAAATTTGTCAGGGGTTCAGCAATTATAGAAAACTTGGAACAAAATTTCCGATAGTGTCCAGCCGTACCTAAAAATCACATCAGTTGCTTCTTACTGACAAGCACAGGGAATTCAGAGATAGCCTTGACCTTAGCATCTTTAGGTTTAATTTGTCCATGTCCCACGTTATGTCATAGAAATGTTACACAAGCACGGCAAAACTCACTTGTGGATAAATTGATTTGTCAAACTTGCATCAGTGAGTCTGTCAAAGAATTTCTGAATTGTTGCTAGATGTTCGTCCCAGGTGTAATTGTATATGATGACATCATTGATGTAAGCATCACAATTATCTAGACCAGAGGAAATCATATTCATTAAACATTGAAAGGTACTTGGTGAACTCTTCATCCTTAAGGGCATCACTTTATATTGATAAAGTCCATCTGGAGTCACGAATGCCAAAATTTCCTTTGCCCTTTCCGTTAGTGGAATTTGCCAAAATCCTTTCAGAAGGTCAAATTTGGTGACATACTTGGCATTTCCAATTTTATCAATACAGTCATCGATTCTTGGTAATGGAAATGAATCTGTTTTAGTCACACTGTTCACCTTCCTATAATCAGTGCACATACAGAAAGTTTTATCTGCCTTCGGAACAAGTATACATGGTGAACTCCAGTCACATTGATTGGGCTCTATGAAATCATTCTCCAGCAAATCAACTTTCTGATCCAGTGAAGGCTTGTCAGTTACAGGTGGATTAACCACAGCCTTATCTCCAGCTAGATCATTGCCTAGTAATAAATGAATGCCCTTAACAGGTAAAGAATGCACTCTTCCAACTGTCACAGATCCTGAGGCTAAGTCTGATGACAAATTTACACAATGGAGAGGAACATTAACAAAGCTGCACTCTACTCCCTGAATAAGAACACTCTCATTAGAAGAAGACTTCTCAGAAAAAGGCAAAGTACCTGATAATAAAAGACTCTGAGAAGCTCCTGTGTCGCTTAAAATTTTAATAGGGATAGGATTGGCCAAAACACCCAAGAGTAGGATTGGCCAAAACACCCAAGAGTAATATAGAACCCTTCGACATGAACGGTTCATAATTCTCCACAATAAAATCAGACTGGGGTTTATTAGACCCAACAAATGTATTGCATTCAATACATGACCGTGTCTTTGACCTCTTAGAAATAAGAGCATTTGGGATAGGTCTGTGTTGAGTCTGATGCTTATTTTTCAGTTTGAAGCAATCAGAAATAATGTGTCCTTTCTTCTTGCAATAGGTACACGTAGAAAGAGACAAGGATTTTTGATCAACCTTATCAGAAGCTTGATTTGTAAAAGTTGTGCCAGATTGAGTTTTAGAAGGGCTCGTATTAGGCTGAAATACCTTCTTACCAGTAGACTGCTGAGTGAAAGATTTGCCTACAAAAGAAACTTTATGAGCTAAGAAATACTCGTCAGCAGCACGAGCAGCATTTTCCAAGGTTTCGATCTTATGCTTGTCAGGATAAGTCTTAACGTCACTATGGACACAGTTCTTGAACTCTTCAAGTAATACAAGTTGTCTAAGACTTCATAATCTTGATCAACTTTCTTGGCTAAGCACCATCTATCAAATAACTGCTCTTTTTCTCTTGCAAATTCGACATGAGTTTGTCCAGCTTCTTTTTTATAGTTCCTGAATTTTTGCCGATAAGCCTCGGGGACTAACTCATAACCCTTTTAGATGCATTCATTAACCAGATTATAGTCAGCACTTTGCTGTACTGACTGGGATGCATAGATATTTTGGGTTTTGCCAAAAAGTACACACTGTAATAATTGAGTCCAATGCTCCCTTGGCCATTTCAAATTTTCAGCAACTTTTTCAAAATAAGGAAAATATTTGTCTACTTCTTTTTTGCTAAAAGGGGGCACTAACCTAAAATTGTTAGTAATATCAAAACTTGAATTTGTATGTGAAGTGGGAACGTGCATTTCACTTGCCAGCTCTGTTTGTTTTATTCTAAATTGATATTCCCTCTCTTCCTTCTCTTTTTGCATTTGCATTTGCATCTCTCTCTCTCTCTCTCTCTTACTCTCTCTCTCTCTCTCTCTCTCTCTTCCTTATCTACCGGTAATTACATTTGCATTTATTTCTCTTCTTTCTGTATGTGCATTTGTTCTTTCTGTAACTGCATTTGTTCTTTATGTAACTGCATGTCTTTCTCTCTCTTTCTTTCTTCCTTATCTAATTGCATTTGTTTCTCTTCTTTCTGTAACTGCATTTGTTCTTTCTTTTTCTCTACTTGCATCTGCATTTGTTTTTCTTCTTTTTCTTTCTGAAGTTAAAGCTTTCTTAACTCTAATTCCATCTTGCATTTTAATTTTAATTCCTTTACTTTTATGTCAGAGTCTGATACAGACTTACTGATTGAAACCAAAATACTTTTATCCAAAACACCCTTTTCTACCAAATACTGGAAGAAAATATTTTTTATTTCTTGCTTCGTTAAAGAAGCTTTTGCCTCGGAAAGATCATATTTTCTGGCAAGTTGAAGCAATTCATCTTTTTTCAAACAGTCCATATACATAACACTTGATACAGCTAAACATCGAGCTAAATGAAAATCTCTCAGAAACAGATGTGTTTGAATGCATTCAGAAGTACACATATCTTCAAAAATGTGTTTCCTTCCTGGATAGAGTTTCACCATGCATTTTGATGAAATTAATATGCATATATTTTTGGCTGTGCAAACCATGATAAAATTATCAAAGCAATTTTCAGATTTTAAATGGATCATAACCACACCTGTTTTTCTTTTCCATCTTATCTTGCATATAATACAATTGACCATGTATGTATTTGTATTTGTATTCTCTTCAAGTACATAGACAAAAGTAAAATTCAAGAAGTATATACATGTAAATATTAATTATAGTAACTTGAACTTAGTGTCCAAATTATGATGCTTTATTGGTAAGGTGCAAGTCATTTTCTTCATCATTAAGGTGGTCCTAATAAGGAAGAAACAATCAGTAGTGCATAGCATTGCCAAAAACCTGTCTTATAGCAAATTTAACACCATCATGGATAACCTTCCTGATTTAATGTAATTCATGTTAAGTAAAATGGTTTAGAATCAAGTTATTTATTGATTCTGCCTGTCTGGAAAAGAAACTTGCTAAAATCTGATGTAATTCAAAGGGAGAAAATGCCTCTGAATGCTGCAGACTCATTTATTTGCCAAAAGTGTATTTTTCCATGATTAGTATTTTTGACGTTTGTGAAATTGGATGTTAATTTGCAAACCTTTGCATGGTAGCATATAAACACTCTTTGCACATAATATAATTACTTCCAAAAGTATGAAAACAATTTTTAAGCCATGATTTATATGTAGGTATCTCATCTGGAAAAATTGGTTTCTTGCTGTTTAACAGTACTTGCTGCACAATATTGGCTATATACAGTAATGTCAATGAAATTGGAGCTAAGTGCCTTTCCTAAGGACACAGTGGCACCGAACTGGGTTGGCCTGGGTGAGTATCACACCTAAGACCCTTGAGCTACCTCAAATTCATTTTCTCTTCCTTTGCCCATTGTATTGTTTTGGACTTTGAATTCCCTACTGAAGTACAAAGTTTTCTCATAGAGTTACATTGATGTAATAAATATACAATGTTTACATTTATTTCCTATTGTTTCATTTAATTCTTCATTTTTACAGTTTAGAACATTAATTTAATTTGCCCCATATAACCATTATTATGCTGCATTGTTGTTAAACATTAACACTTGTATAATCCCAGTAATTGCAGCAAGACAGAAAGTGGTTCCAAGTAGTGCTGAAAGTGGTCATTAGGAGTTTTGCATTTCAGGAACTTTTGATTCAAAATTCATACTGGTTTTCATGAAGAATGTTTTGGCTGTCCAGATTGTCCTTTATATGAAAGACTATGAAATGTTCCAGAATGGTCCCAGTCCTGATTTTTTCCAGAATGTTTTGGCTTTCATGGTTATCGTTTATATGAAAGATTATAATGTGTTCCAGAATGTTTTGGCTGTCTATGTGGTCCTTTATATCAGAGACTATGTTGTGTTCCAGAATGTTTTGGCTGTCTGTGTGGTCCTTTTTATTTAGAGACTATGATTTGTTCCAGAATGTTTTGGCTGTCTGTCTGGTCCTTTTTATTTAGAGACTATGATGTGTTCCAGAATGTTTTGGCTGTCTATGTGGTCCTTTATATCAGAAACTATGATGTGTTCCAGAATGTTTTGGCTGTCTATGTGGTCCTTTTTATTTAGAGACTATGATGTGTTCCAGAATGTTTTGGCTGTCTGTGTGGTCCTTTTTATTTAGAGACTATGATGTGTTCCAGAATGTTTTAGCTGTCTATGTGGTCCTTTATATCAGAGACTATGATGTGTTCCAGAATGTTCTGGCTGTCTGTGTGGTCCTTTTTATTTAGAGACTATGATGTTTGATGCTACAGCAGTTGCTATTACAAAACAATAATGTTTCTGGTTTGGATCTATTATTTTTTCATTTTGGATGGTACATGCACCTCACCATCTTTGCTAGCCAAGGTTCCAGTGTGTTAACCCTATCAACACCTTGACAGATCGTCTGGATTTCGTTGTTTCGGGTCTGTGAATTTCATTTGATGTGGCAGCAATCAAAATCATGTTGTTCAGATTTGAACACTGTTCCTAAAAGATCAAGACAAGTAGATCACACAACTGGAATGGACTTATAAATATGCAGTTTTCCACTTCTGGTCCATGTTTGTACAAATACATTCTTTCCCACAAAGAAACATGTAATGGCTTCTCTCAGGTATATAGTCATACTTTCGATGTAAAACTTGCAAAGTATCCTTTTGAAGTCAATTACCACCACTATTTTCATCCGATGTACAACGCACCACTGTTACATGCTATTGGTTAGTTGGCATGAAAACTTACGAGATCCAATAGATTGTCACTAGGACAAAGCTCTATGATCAGCCAAGGTGTAGATAGGGTTAACACATCAGAACTTTGGCTAGCAAAGATGGCACCTGTATAAGGAGACTGCTGATAGATGGATGCAGTGACTATTATTTCCTCAGCCATTATCAGTACAAATATCTGGACCTCTTGCCTTTTTGGATTGATTCCTTTGCATATTTCAACTCTGAGAGAAATATAAATATTTGACAAAGGTGGAATCACCTTCAGTTGGAATGTTATGTGTATCCTCCATTGTAAAAACAAATTGTTCATTCAACAATCTGCTTTGTCCTGTTTTTTTTCCAATTGATTTTAAATTGCTATCAGATACAGTGTTCCCTCTCTCTGTCTCTCTGTCTCTCTGTCTCTCTCTCTATATATATATATATATTCTTTATCAGTGTTTAAAATTTTGTCTGCCCATGGTTGTTGTTCTTAATACTTTGCAAAATCTGTTCTTCATTATTTTCAGCTTTTTAATCTCTGGTATTCTCCAGGGTGTATGTGGCTTACTGGTATTCTTGATTTTCTTCTGGGCTTTTTCTTCATGTTATTCTTTGAGATGTATGTTTATCTGAGCTTTGGAAGATGATGGCTTAAAAATTATTCCCGTTTTTTTTCCCTCACAATTAGTTATTTGGTATTATGTTAGGTTTTGTCTTTGAAAACTAATAAGTCACATGATTTTACCCCATTGTGCTTACCTGTAATGAAACACAGTTCATTTGGACTTATTGGTTTGAATTGGTCATAGTATTGTGTTTGTAACCAGTATTTCATGATCACTCATTCCAATTGGAGGACAGATGAAATGCTTTTCTGTAAGCTGTGCATGAGATAATCAGGTAAAGAAGACAGCCCTTTCTGATAGGTGATCTATTTAATTGTGAGTTTTACACGAAACCCATTTTATCTTGCAGTCAGAGGTCAGATCAAAGTATTCTTCACATGTTTCATATGGTTTGACCAAGATGACTAGGCCACAGATTTTTCTAGTCACCATCTTTTTCCTATCTTACTGGAATATTTTATGTGTTCGCTTGGGATGTTACTAGGAAGTATTTCACCAACAAGACTGTTCTCATGCAGTAATTAATCCCATTAATCACATTAGATGATGTGCTCAAGATTATGTCTGTCTGTCTGTATGTATGTTCTTCACAGACTGAAAATTATTCACTTAGGCAGCTGACACTATTTAAGGATGATTATTTTTATGAAAATATTTGAAAGGGGCAATAACTCCAATTTCAACCCATTGGACAAGTGAAAAAAAAAGTGGAAAAAAAAAAAAAATGGGGATGCTTACATGACATTTCACTTGCCCACTATGATTCTTCACTGTGAAGATTAGCCAGTGGAACTGTAATTCACTGTTAAGTGATTTGATGGGGGGGGGTTCAAGGATGGCTTAATGTAAGTTTAGCAGCAGCAATAGCTTACCAGTCTCAGGCTACATAATGCCTGCCAGTAGCTTCTCGTGGGTCAGTGGTTCTTCCCAGGGTTTTCCAGGGTTCTTCCTCCACCAGTTATACTGGCTGCCATGTATAGCCTACCTTGTGCTGAAAAATGGCGTTAAACCCTACAACAACAACAACAACAACAACAATAGCTTACCCATTGCTATTTTTTTAGCTTTCTTTTTCGTGCCGAAAAACCCAGCGTCCATTTGATGTAAATACATCTTCTAGAGTGAATTGTCTATATGACGCAGACAACCTGTGCTACAAGCTTGGCCCTTGTTGTGGTCATGCACAGAAAGAGCACAGTTAGCTCATCTTTTTCAAGGATGTTGTATTGTTCATATGTGTGCCATGACCAGAGAAAATTTGCTTGTAACAGCATTTTTTATCTGCTTTTGCAGCCTGACCTCTACAGTTATTTCTCTCTAATGGTGTTACGCTATCCGTTTGTTGCTACAAGTCATATGTGGTAATCTTTTGCTCTCTAGAATTCAGTTCCTTCAGGGACTTGGGTTGCTTTGCATACTACACCTGTAGGGGTTGGGTACACATTCCTACCTTTATCATTACCTTTATCATATATATCTAGGTACCGGTAAGTCGTTGTGTGAAGACAAGAATAAGAACAGTATTACAACTCTATGGTCTTACATTAACTAATAGAAAAGAGCAAAAATCAACAAGTTTTGTAAAGTTCAAGAAATGATTTATTTCCAAAGAATGCAGAGTAAAAATTTATTAAAAAAACTTACAGTATTGCAAATTAAATCCTAAATAGTCCAAAGAGTTCTATCACCAGTCTTAATGAATAAAGTTCTAATTAAGTCCCAGTGGTGTTCGAAATATGATACACACTGAAGGTGTTGATGTGCCTGTAGTGGACTGTGAAATGGAGATGTGCCAACAGTCTTTTGATGAATCACAATAATATAATCCAAAAATGTCCTTGTCTGAATTCACTATAATTTCAAATTAATGTTTCTGTCCAAGAATATTATTTGAAGAGAACGTTGTATTTCCAGTGAATAATAATTTTAATAATTCCACCCGGGGCCCCAAGTGGCCGAGTGGCCTAAAGCGCTCACTGTTATGGATCACTGCCATCTCACTTCTGTCTGCGTGGGTTCAAGTCTTGGGCCTGGCTAATGTGGGTACGTGAGAAAGCTTGCCAGTAGCTTCTTGTGGGTCGGTGGTTCATTCCAGGGTTTTCTTGGGTTCTTCCTTCACATTTATACTGGCAACCATGTATATCTTGTGCTGAAGAATGGCATTAAACCCTACAGCAACAACAACAACAACAGCAACAACAAAAACATAATCCCACTCAAATAAAAATCTGAACACAACAATACAAATGATTCTGCTGCAGTATTGAATAATTTTTCAACTAAACAGGATTATAAATATAAAAAACTAAGACACAAAAGAAAAACCTGGATGTAGGTTCAGAGTTCATTTCTGGAAAATTCTAAGTTGTAACCAGATAAAATCTCTTACTAAAATTATAGTAAAGAATATGATAAACCTCATGTACAACATTTTCTTCATGGGGGAATACCAGTGTCCTAGACCCAGACCCCTCCAGGCTCAGCAAGAACCTTGGATCTTCTGATTGGAAGACCCCTCCCAGTGCACAGAGACCGCATGTTGTGAAGAAACAGATAACTCGCTCATCTAGCAGTGTGTTGCTACCTCCCATTGTCTATGAAATGAACCACTCCTTTTATAGCATGCTGTGACTCCAATTGTGGAAGAGATGCATCATTCATCCAGGAGTGTGTCACTGCCTTCCATTGTGGAGATAATGTACTGCTCACCTGATAGCTTGTTGCTACGTCTTGTTGTAGAATAGACATACCACTGATATTGTGGTGTGTTGCTACCTCCCATTGTGAACAAAATGCACCACTCACCTTGTAGCATGTCACTGCCTCCCTGTGAGGAGGAAATGTAATACTCACCTCATAGCATGTTGCTAACTCCCTTTATGGAGGAATTGCACCACTCACCTTGTAATGTGCCACTACCTCCTATTGTGGAGAGATGCACTGCTCATATCATATCGTGTTGCTGCCTCCCATTGAGGAGATGCACTGCTCCTATCCCATCAGAGGTAGTGAGTTGCGCTTTCCCCATGGGAGGCATCAGCACCACACCTTACTGAGTGATGCATCAGTTGACATTCCTGTATATATTCTGATCATCACAATATGGCCTCACAGTACAGGGATAGCATTTGGACTGTGTCCCCCCTCTTCTCTCTCTACCACAACATTATGAGCAATCTAACCAGTGAGCTCAAAATAGGCAAGGGGATCAGATCAGTGCCCCCCCCCCCCACTTCCTATTATTCCAGTGAATTCATATGGCATGTGGGGCTCTATAAATTGTATGCCCCTTGGGCCTTTGGACCCTAGACTCAGAGTATAGGCGATGCTGTAGCTCATGTCCTGCCATTACATCATCACCAGGTGGAAACAAATCAGAAGGCTAGAGGCAACACCTGATTCGGGATAGACATACCTGCTCATCTCCACCCTACAAATGCTAGTCTTCAGCCCCTACTCACTGTGTTGAAGTATGAGGCTTAGCACAGAGTGCTCCTTTACTCTCTCCACAAGTGAGGGGTTTAATGATGCCTGCGTACTCTCTGGCTCGAATAGTACTCAGTCATGATGATGTATCTCCATTCTCGTGGACTGTAATAAGTTAAATGGAGAGGAAGCAGGTGTACTGCTGTTACACCAACTCCTTCCTTCCCCTTGGATGTGGAAGAGGAGGTATGTTCCTTTGATAAGGTGACAAAGAAAGACATTGCCTCTTGACCTCAGACTTGTGCCAAAATCCACCTGCACACCATCTACCAAGATCATTTTCAGTTGGGAAAAGATCTCAGGAGCTCAACCACAAACAGACCTCTTCCTCCATTCCCTCATTCTTTTATGGTTGAGGAAATTTCTCAAGAGATTTTCAACAGGCTGAAACATTACTCAACAACATCAAGGGTGGTCAGTCCACTGCTACACGATGAGACCTTTGGTTTCTTCTGCAAGCTACCAGGTACATTCCCAGAAGTGGCCTACATAACTTCCTTGACTTGATGCTAGTGTAACCAAGGCGGGTATTTCAAGTGGAGCCAGAGCACACCTTTCCTTCCAAGACATTGAAGTCATGGAACAAAAGTCAGACTACTCATAACCATAGTCTCACATACTGACCTCTCCTCAGCTACTTCTTTTAGTATGCTTAGAGAGGCCTCCATGAAAGCATCCACCTTAAAACGCATTCTGGAAGCTGTGGCCAAGGTGTCTGGGCATGCAGTTTTTTGTCACAATGGCTTTGTCAGCAGAACTTCTACACGTCCACCATGACATTGCTTGAGACTCCTCAAAGGTCTTACATGTCCACAGTAAAGACCTTAGGGTTGCTTCATTAGAAGCAGGGACTCACTTTAGAAACCTTATTCCTACCATGGCTTCTTAAAACTTTTGGATCATCAACATAGATTCTTCACATCCAGTTGTGGCCCATCACAATGGACCAGGCAACATGTCAATATGAATTGCCCTCAAGGGCCTGCTGTGAAGTTTTTCAAGCAGACTGAGCCCAGTCCAATACCTAACCTCCAGCTAGACTTCACCTTTACCATTAAGGCTCCCAGAAACAGAAAAACTGAGGTTTATCATGAACCTGGAAAGGAAGGAGGCAGTTTTTACAAACCTGTTCTTTTCCTAAAGGAAGGGGAAGACATCCCTAGAGACTCAAACCTTCTCCTGCTCCACATTCCTCCCCGAGACCCCAAGTGGCCAAGTGGTCTAAAGTGCTCACCATCACAGATCACTGCCATCTTACCTCTGTCTGCATGGGTTTGTGTCTCAGGCTCAGCCATTGTGGGTATGTGAGAAAGCTTGCCAGTAGCTTCTCGTGGGTCGATAGTTCTTTCCGGGGTTTTCCCAGGTTCTTCCTACGCCATTAATACTGGCCGCCATGTATAGCCTATCTTGTGCTGAAAAATGGCGTTAAACCCTATAATAACAATAACAACAGCCTCTCTGAGACATTTTCATCAGTGCATGCTTTTTCTTGAGGCATGGTCAATCACCACTGAAAGGTAGAAACCTCACAGAGATTCTCTATCAGCCCCGATTCATCTAAGACCAAAATTTCTTCACCATTTGCACTGGTGGATGAATCAGGACAGATTCACGATTGGGTCGCCATGCATCCACCTGACCTCCAATCCTATATGTTTGCTGTTGCATCAGATTCCAAAATTCAAGCAGTATATCTAGCATTTCAAGGGTGCATCAACAGAATAAAGGGTCAATGTATCATGTTCTCCACTGACAACGCATTTGTTTTAGCTTATATCTGACTGCAAGGAGGCACACATGCTCCTTCTGTTTTATTTGAAAGCCCAGAACCCATCTGCTGGGCCACCTCAGAAAACATAACACTCTTGAGTTTGCAACATTCCAGGCAAGAATTTATTGGCAGACAGTCTGTCTAGGACTGGCTGAGCAGTTCTGACAGAATGGATGCTTCACTTGACAGAGTCCCTTTCACACTGTGGGAGGACCCTTAGTGGATCTGTCTGCAACCAGACTCACCAACAGAGTTCCCTTTTACATTTCTTCGTTCCTGGATCAAGGAGCATGGGCAATAGATACCTTTAGTCTCCAGTGTGATAGGCTGTTCGCATATGCTTTCCCACCCCATCAACTGCTACCTCAAGTTCTGCAAAAAGTCAGAACTTCCACTGTTCAAATCATTTTTATAGCCCCACTGTGGCCCCAGCCCTCATGGCTCAATGATCTTCTAGACCTGTTGAACACTTGACCCAGGTCTCTGCAGCTTCAGGAATCCCACCTGCAAAAGAGCCCACAAATTCTCCACCTTCACACTTGACTCATTTCAAGTGATCTCTTTGCAAGAAAAAGTTTTTGGGCCAAGTTGCCAGTTGGAGAATCTTCTGTGACTGGTACAGTATGAAACACATTGATCCAAGCTTTCCATCTTTAACTGCTATAATTGCTGATTTCCTTTTGTTTCTCTTTGAGTACAAAAGATGCTCCGTATCTAACATCAGTGAGTAGAGAGCTTTCATTTCTAACACAATTACATTCTCTCAAGGCACAGCAATTGGCTCGGATTCTTCCCCATCTTACTAAGTATTTTGAGCTACTGATACATGTCTCATGCTCTCTTACACCAAGATGGAATCTGTCTTATGTTTTATGATCATTAACAAAAAACCCCACTATGAATCATTGAGTGATGCTTATTTTCATGACCTTGTGCTCGAGACTGTGTTTCTACTTGCCCTGGCCTCATGAAGATGAAGTGAAATTCATCCCTTGTCTATCAACACTGGCTGTCTCCAGTTTAATGGGAATTATGATTCTGTTTCCCTCCTTTGTCAATCGGGATTTTTAGCAAACAATCAGTGACATTCAATAGCTCCACTACCAATAGAGATCCCATTCTCAATTTAATGAGTGCTTTGGATGATACAAATAGGCTCTTATGCCCCATGAGGGCACTCCATTTCTATCTTAAGGCATCCAAAGAAAAAAGAAAGGGTAGGAAGCATTTTTTCCTCCCTTGCAAGGGCTCCACAGACATTTAAGCTGCCACTATCTCATGGTGGATTGTCACATAATCAAAAGGACAAACTAGTCTCTTGCTAATTGAGACCTTTCATTTATGAAACAAAAAACCCATGAGGTTTGAGCTGCAGATAACAAAATTTGAAATACCAAAATTAGTCCAGAAGAGAAATATGTAAAATTGAAAAATTAAAAGAACCCTATTTTTTAAAATTTTTTAGCATGCTTAGGATTTGTGAATAACCTATAAGGAATTAATGAAATTGTCATGCCAATCATTTAGCTGGGAGAAGAATAATTGATTAGCAAAGTTTGACACTTTTATATGCACATGTTCTTGCTTTAATAAATACAGGAAGGCCTTTGTGTACTTATTTTCACATATATATATTTTATCATGGAGCTGTATTGGAATGAAAAGTGTCAGATAGATGTATCTGATATAATTGGCCATTTGTACAAGGGCTTTTAAGTACTGTATTTACTTGCTTATAAGTCTTGACAAACTGCAGACAACAAGCACCCTGTTCTACAATAGCATAATGCACCTATAAAGCAGGGTATATGTTGTTTGTCCTACTGATTACTCCTAACAAACTGCAGAGACCCAGCTCTGCTGGTACGTTATGTGAAAGCAAATCTTGGTCTGTGCAGTTTGCAGTTACTTGACTTATAAGCGGGTACGTATGGTAAGTACTCAGACATCAGAATAATATACCAGTGTCTTCATCATAAACTGGCAGTTGACAAATTCATTACCTATTACTGTTATGGTTGTTCAGGTTTTTTAAAAATAAATTATATAATGAAATTCTTTATTTCATCAGTCCTTTGAAATTTGTATTGCCTGTTGCCCAGGGCAAGTGAATTTTCACATGGTCAAGCAAATACCATGCTGTAGTTTACTGGTACCCATTGGGAAAGATGAAATCCGATATATGTACTCCCTGTTAGACAACTTTCCATTAGCATAAAGATATACTGGAAACATTCAGTAATTGCATGTGATGCATTCTCATACAACATTTGGTAATTGCATGTGATGCATTCTCAGACAACAATCAGTAATTGCATGTGATACATTCTCATACAACATTCAGTAATTGCATGTGATACATTCTCATACAACATTCAGTAATTGCATGTGATACATTCTCATACAACATTCGGTAATTGCATGTGATACATTCTCATACAACATTCAGTAATTGCATGTGATACATTCTCATACAACATTCGGTAATTGCATGTGATACATTCTCATACAACATTCAGTAATTGCATGTGATCCATTCTCATGCAACATTCAGTAATTGCATGTGATGCATTCTCATACAACATTCGGTAATTGCATGTGATGCATTCTCATACAACATTCGGTAATTGCATGTGATACATTCTCATACAACATTCGGTAATTGCATGTGATGCATTCTCATACAACATTCAGTAATTGCATGTGATGCATTCTCATACAACATTTGGTAATTGCATGTGATCCATTCTCAGACAACAATCAGTAATTGCATGTGATGCATTCTCATACAACATTCAAAGTGCATGGGGTGGAATAGCAAACTTGGAAAATTATATACTTAGATAAAAGAAGTAAAAAGAGTAATTAGGTTTAAATCCTAAAGTTACTAATATAGAGCAAATAAGCATTGAGGCAGCAGTTATTAGAGGATAATGTTAAGTCAGCTGATTGAAGCATACCATCTCTACTTGCTTTTAAGTCCAACTGCACAGACCCATTGTCAGGGCTTTCCTTATCAACTGATTTACCTGGCTACTTTTACTTTACACCCTGCTACTGTAAAATAACAAAACAAACTTGTATCCCTGTTGGGAGAGGTCCCCCAAACCTCCCGCCTACTTTGGTAACTCACCCTCCAACTTTAAACCTAATGGATTACATATAATATATATATATATATATATATATATATATATATATATATATATATATATATATATATATATATATAAAATAATAATAATAATAATATATATGGAGTACATATAATATGTACATGAACTGAGCACAAGTCACAGCACATAGTACCAGCAGTGGCGTAAAAATAAGTTCTTTGGTGCCAATTGAATGTTATTTCTTCATTATAAATGGCGTTAAAATGAAAGCGCATAAATCAAATTGGTATAAAGTGAATATTATGTGTTGCTTATTTGTATTATTTTTGTTAATTTTTCAGAGTATTATATTCTTGGCTCTGCTTCCCTTGTGCTGGTGTGTGTTGGTTCTGCTCATTACTTCCATTTGTTTGTGTGTCCAGTGCCACAAGAAGAAACCCAAGCAGAAAACAAGAACAACATGTCTGCGCCTGATTACTGCTCTTTTTATCATCTTATCCATGTGAGTACTGTATTTGTCAAGTGGCAATCAGCCATATGCAGCAGTGCTTTTATTTTAAATACTTTGTACATTTTTTTTTTATTCCACCAAAGCAGTGGTAAAGTCACTCCATCTATCCATCCATCCATCACACCTTGGTTAAGTTTTCCATTTTGGTCAGTTTTCAGGTACTTTGAAATTTTTTTTTATTGCTACTCCTACACAGATGGTCACATGACATGTTGATTGCCCTACATGAAAATGGAGATATTCAGACATTCAGCATGGAAGCCGTGATGACCATATTGAAAACTGTATTTTTGCTATTCATGCTTCACAAATGGATAAAGGGTAAAGTCTTTTTATGACCCGTAGATTGTCTTGAGTGAAAATCATGGATATATTGGAAATCTTACCATTACTAGTAATTCTGCACAGATGGTCAGATAGATAGCTGTTTTCACTAAAAGACTTTTTATGATATGTATATGATTTGAAATGACAACTGTGCCAGTCTGATTGCCAGCATCGCAGCCATCATTAATCTTGTTATTGCTACTTGTTCTGAATGGATGGTCATATCGACATGGAGATTTCACTGAAAGACTTGTCTTGATATGTAGTTGGTCTTGAATGACAATGATGCCCAAGTTAGGCCACCATGGTGATTATCATCAGAATCGTTCTATGACTACTCTGGAAGAGATGGTCCCATCAACATGGAGTTTTCAGTAAAAGACTTCTTGCAATATTTAGTTGGTCCAATATTAAAATGATGCTGATTTTACCTCCAAAATGGCTGCTTTAGAGCCATCATGAAAATTTTCTTACTGCTACTTCTCCTGTCAAGGGCTTTTCACTCAAACACTAATGCATTATATAGCAACTCCATAATGAAAATGGTACTGGTCTAACCTCCAACCTGGCAACCATGGAGGCTGTTATCACTATTCCTCTTGAAAGGATGGTGGCATGGACATGGGGTTTTCACTAAAACACCTCACAATGTGTAGTTGGTCCTGTATGACAGTAGTGCAGATCTTACTACCAATGTCCACACTAGTGTGAACAAGTCTGGTAACCAGACCTACTTGACCTTGGAGTCAAATCAAAGGTAATTGCTTGAATTTTTAGTTCTTCAGGTCATCGATAAGAAGATCTTATGGGATGGCCTGTTGTCCATCATTTGTTGTTTGCTGTCCAACATATGTCTGTATTAGCACAAGTTTGTTATTGCTACATATCCTAAACTAAGAATTACCATGCAAATATACAAAGATATTTATTGCAGGTCTGGTTGATCCTGAATGAAAATGGTGCTGTTAGACATCTTTTATGGTTGCCACAGTGGCCATCTTGAAAACTGTATTATTACTACTTTCCCTGTATGTATGATCATGTCTGAATCATGGGCTTCTTACTTTTATGATGTCTAGTTGGTCCTGAATGAAAATGGTGCCACATGGATATCCATAACGCTATCATGATGGTTGAAACTTTCATTGCAGAAATTTAAGTATCCATTGAAAATATGATAGCAGTGCAGACCACAATGCAAAGGTTGCAAAACTATCAAAGGAAACAAGTCTGTCTCGTTTTTATAACACTGTTACACTGTTATTTTCATTTTTCCCTCTAAAAGATGTTGTATCTCTTCCAAATCTGGGGGGTGGGGACACAGTACCCCCAGCCTTTGGGATCCTGCATGAAAGACTGCAGTATGACCCATACAATCGACATCTTGCATGTTAAGCAAGGTCACTGCAGATGCGACTGAAACAGTCTCCAGAATCTTTATCTTTTTATTATATCCACACTTTCACAGATATAGCATGATAATCCCTTTTCGTCTATCTGTCCATCAGTCTATAAGGCTCCATTGTTGATAAAATTCCTAAACATGTGCATGGTTTATAATAATCAAAATAATGCCATTTAATCCAGATTGATTAGAACTGAACCTTTCCCCCTCTCTATACACTACACTTACTGAGCATCTGACTGGAATTGTACTGTGCATACAATACTGCACTCAGTGAGGATTGTTTCATTTGCTGCACATCTTTTATCTCTTTTTGTGACAGAATTCTGTATGTAAAATATGTCTTTGTTGAATATATAGAAAAAATTTGTGTAAGACATCCCTCGGATTATGATGACTTTATTTCCAACTGTTACATGCATGTAACATATTTACTCACTTATAAGGTAAGCCCAACCAAAAAGACCCAGATCTGCCATTGCATCATGTGATGTCAGATCTGGATCTGTGCATTTTGTTTGGAGTAATCAGTAGAATAAGCAACATAGACCCTGATCTGCAGATGCATTATGATACGGCAGATCAGGATATTTGTTTCTCTAAAATAAAATGTTACTGCTCAGAGGTTCTGTAAGAAACGTGTTCCTCAGAGGTAATTGATGCAGTTTAAATTAAATTTTTTTAGTATGATCAGTAAATCAGCCTGATGTGTAATGTACACTACAACAGTTCTTATTGACTTTGGGTTCTCCCTATAAATGCCACAGTTGATATGAAATTCATACTTACTTAAAGAAAAGAATTAAGGTAATAATAATAAAAATAATAATAATAATGTAGACTTAGTGCAGTGACTATTCTCTATAGCTGTCAACACTTTACAATATTAAATAACGCATAAAAACATATATGACAGGATTACAAACACAAACACCATAAAATTGCAAAACAAAAACATGCCAATGATAATTAGGAAGTAAACATTATTAAGTCTTTAAGTCTGTTCTTGTGGTCAAAATGGGTGAGTTTTAAGAGCACATTTGAATGAGATCACAGTGTCCTTGTGTCTATGATCAATGGGTAATTCATTCCATGTAGCTGGGCACTACTACAGAAAAGAATGTATTCATTTTAACAGTGAGAACAACAATAATACAAGTGTCAAAAGAGGAGCTTAAATTTCTAGATGGATTGTACACATGGGCGAGGTCTGATAGGTATTATTGGAATGGAGCTAGTCAATAAAATGTAGTATAGTAAACAGATTTTGTATTTGGTTCTGGATTTAACGGGTGGTGAGTGGAGGTTGCAGAGCAGGGGTTAGGTGAACTCAGTTCTTTGTACTCTGAGGATAATCTGAGCAGCTATGTTTTGAACGTTTTGAAGTTTCTGTACTGGATACTGAGATGAACCAAACAGAAGTGAATTACAGTAGTTCAGTCTTGAAAGTACTAAGAAACATTACAAGTGTTTTAGTGGTATCATCCGAAAGAAAATTGTAAATGGAGCTCCAGATATAAAGCCTTGCGTATGTCATCATGTTACGTGTAGGCTTGTACAAATGTAACAGAAGAAAAGAGTGAAGTCAACAAGCTTTGTATATTTTAACAAAATAATTTATTTCCCTAGAAAACAATGTAAAAGTTGGAAAATAGGACTTACGGTTTGTGAATATAATCCAAAATTTAATCCTAAGAATCAAAAATACAAGTCCTATCACTAAATAGTTCTATTAGAATCCAGGTTCGAATCTCGACGACATACCAAAATGGAAGGCGATGACGTCAGATGAGGTCCATGTATGAATATCAACAATTCCTCAACTGAATCACAGTTTTTGTTTCCGAATAATTCCAGAATAAATTTCCATGAATATCTTTCAGAATTTTTTATATGAAAGTCAACTTGTTGAGTTTCCAGGAGAATAAATTATTAAATCCAAAAAACAGATGATAAACAAACAATCTGGCAACAATAAAAAAACCACCTTGTTCCTTCAAGATGTTAAAACAACTCTGACAGAAAAATATTAAGAATGCGTATTTAAACCCCAAAAACATCATTTCAAGTCTCACGAGATGGGTCATGTGTTCTCTTACTACAAGAAATCTATCACGTACACCAGTGTAGCCCCACTTAAGAACCAATAATAAAAAAAAACATTGTTTACACATGGTGATCATGCAAGCAAAGTATGGCCTTGATACTGACCAATCATTTTAACTTCCTGTTTACGAACTTCCCAACCTAAGACGAACTACGTTAACTAAAAATAATTCTCATGTAACACGTTTTACGTCTTAGATAAACAACATTTACTAAAAGAAAATATGGAATTACTGAAAAAAGAATTTTGAATCCCATGAAAATATTCATTACAATAAAATGTAATGAAACAAAAATAAAATAAAAAGAATTTCAAAACTAACACACAAACAATTTAATTACATATACGTAACAATCAACATATGGAAGGCTTTTTATCTGGAGCTGAGACACAAATTGAATGAGAGTATTGTCGAGAGTGACACCCAGGTTTCGTACCGACTTCAAATTTAATGTTGGTATTGCTGATACTTATTGTTTGAGGTAAAGGATGTGAATGAAAAAGTCTTTGCTTTGTGATCAAGATGGCTTCAGTTTTATCATCAATCATCTGCAGCATCTTAAATGTAAAGATTCCAACTGGTACCCGGGTACTTGGATACCCGTCCATTTATAATAACTTTAGAAATAAATTGAACAACCAGGTACCCATTAAAAAAAAACATTTTCCAAGTTCAGATTGAGACATAGAAGAACAATTACAGTTCAAGGCTCATGTTGTGTGCACATTTATTCATTATCACAGGGGCTCGTATGATTGCTTACAGTTTACTTGTCGTCCATGTACTATATAATAATACAGTAATACAATCCTTTCTTGCACGACCTATTTAAGAATCAATGCTGATATTTAAAGCTCGACTGTACTAACTTCATGCATGTCTATGGATCAAGTGACATTTTTCTTGCGACTTAAATGCGCTTGTTTGAGATCCAGATGACATTAACTGGGTCAATACCGTTCGTCAACATTGACTGTAAATACTTATTAAAAACTATTCAACAAAATAAAATTGAAGTATGTGCTACAATTCAAATAAAAGAAAGCTCACTAGAAATGTCGGGTTTAACTAATGCCATTTTTTGCCTCAAGTTTGTGGCCCTGGAGCGAGTATTAGCTTTTCAAGTCAGGGCTGCTGTTCACAGGTTTGTTTACTGGACCTTTTTTATTAGCTGGAAACCCAAGACATTTTTTTTAATGGCAAAGGCAACACAAAAACTTCATTACCATAACATGCACTTCTTATACTGTACCATGTTAGGAAAAAATGAACGAAACAGACAACTACACAGAATGAAATTTTTCACTGAAATATTTAAATATGAGGGAAAAAAAATCATTGTTATTTAATAGCATTGAAAAATTTCCAATAAAAATTCACCATGAGCATAAATGTAATTTTTGCATGAATTTTACATGAAACAGTTCCAAGAAAACAGACGGGTTTCGTGAATGTGAAACCACTTGTCTTAGATTCATTCTATTTTGAAACTATATACATAGAGGACAAAAAAAACAAAAAAACAACAACAAAACAGATTTATCAATATGTCTGATGGATGTTATATGACTGAAATATGTTAGAGAAGAGGGATTTTGTTAAACTTAAAAACATGTTGCACCAGACTGTCATTAAGGGATGAACCATGACAGGTCGAGGATAATACAACAATCATCATTTGTGGACTTTACGACTATCTGCGAAAGCTAATGTAGACCCATAGACTAGTTGAAGTGAGTGTTATGCATAAATAATTTATCAGTTTTTTTTTTTCCTGTACTCTTGTACTAACTACTAAAATCCACATGAATTTAACCAGTTGTGACAAAATTTTTAATGCAGATCCAGGTAAGTAGCAAAATTAAATGTACGTTTCTTTTCATGCAGTTCTCTGTAATTACAAAATCTAATATATAGATTGCTCTTTATATGCTCAGATTACACTTTTTTGCCACTTATATCAGTAATAATTACTCTTGGGGGTTGGTACATGTGATTTATTGTCCAATACTAGCTTGGTGAAGTGTAATTTGTCATGAATAATTGTTTAACAGTGGATTTTCCAGTATAAGCTGCTCTAATCTGGCAATTTTGGTAGTAAATCCTTTCTGTTGCAATCATTTGGAAAGTTTTAAATCTAATAATTAGTAATTATAATTAGATAAAATAACTACATAAGATGTCTAGAAGTAATAAATTTTTGTATGGTGTCTGCATGTTTGTGAATAGGTTAGAAAGGTTATAGTGAATAGTATTGTAGAATTGAGATGTAGAAAGCTGGTAGGGCTATCTGTTTGTCTTGACGTGTATTCATTGGTAATAGTATAGTATACTTTTTGTATACATCCATTCATATTGTTAGTTGTGTTATCGAGTTGGATCCCTCAGTTCATTATTCAGTTCTATATCTTGTAATCCTGTTCATTCAGAGTAGTTCCATAGTAGTATACCTTTATATATATTTCCGTTATCTAGTCCATGTTCGTTCTGAGTCGTTTCCTGTTTAGATATTATGATTCGTTCTACATACCATTCGAGGATAAGTGAGGTCTACCACAGAAAATAATCGTGAGATGTTAATCAATCGCGAGAATAGTCGCAAGACACCACTCCACAAGAAAGAGTATCAGAATAAAAAATTCTTCGTTTCACATTGTAATATACTGTTTAAATATTATTATTCATTCTACTTACTTTCAAGGATAAGTGAAGTCTATCGCAGAAAATAATCGCGAGACGTTAATCAATCGCGAGAATAGTCGCAAGACACCATTTCACAAGAAGGAGTATCAGAATAAAAAATTCTTGTATCCATTATCCATCATCTTATATCGTAGTCCATGTTCATGCAAATTCGTTTCCAAATTCTAGTGCTATAAGTATTATCTTGAATCAAAAGTCCACGGTTGTTCCATTTCATATTCATAGATTATTATAACGCATGTAATATCCTGAATCAGAAGTCCGTTTTCATTCCATTTTGTGATTAAATAAGGTATTAAATCTGTTGTCATAAATCAGAGTCCATATTCGTTCCATTAGTGATTCTATGATTCATTCTCCTTTGCTGTCTTGCCATCTGTTTCCTAGGCGAGATTTTATTCAGAAAGACTTTACTTGTCGAGGAGTTTCAGAACCTTAGGTGGCATTGTAATGTACTATACTGTACTGTACTGAAAAAACATGTGAACCTACAACAAAGCAGTTCAGGTTCACGTTTAAGACAATTTCCCTTTGATTGGGTACCTAGATAACCAATCATTAGGACTGTCAGGTACTCTTTAGAAATTTCCCAAAATTTTGACATCTCTACTTATGTCATCCATGACTTCACATCAGAAATGCACCACTCCGTGCCATGGATGGTAGCCTCAACTTCAGTTGGGCAGCTAGATTTGTATATTTAAGTGTTGTCAGCATACAACTGGAGAAACATTGGATGTCGATCTATGATACTTAAAAGCTGCTGAGTGTATAGAATGAAAGCAACATGGTCAAGAACAGTGCCTTGTGTAACATCAAAACATAAATCAATTGGGCAGGAATGTTTTCCACTTACAGACACAATTTGTATATTAATATCAATACTAACAAATTTCTTAAGCAGAGATGGAGAAATATTTCATTTAATTTGAATGAATTATTGCTGAATTACTGATAGCCATGTAAATGTTCTTTGACATGTTGGTGGTTTAGGCAAACTTAATTAAGTCATTTACACATGTAAACATTGCAGCCTTAAGTCAGTCCATCAGTGTGTTCATTCAGCCATCTGTCCAATAAAGTCACTGAGGAAGAATGATTTGTATTTGATACAATGTTTTATAGGATGAGGAGATGACAATGAAGGTAATGTGTCTGGGATGCGCCCACCAGGGAAGACAATGGTCGGGGACTCGTAGATATCATGGAATCCACTTTGTATAATCTGACTTTCATCTACACCAACTGATGAAGGTTGATCATATTTTGTATGATGTTAGGAGGATGAGCAGATGACTACATTTTTTTTTTTTTAAATGACAAAAGTTTTCAGATCCTATCTGCATGCCTCTGGTGGTGGTGGTGGTGGTGGTGAAAAGGGGAAGGGGGTGGACAAAATAAAAGGTGTGGATATTTGTGATGGTTTCCGTTGCTGGTTCTCTTTAGAAAAATGAATCTTTCTACCTTTTAAAAGGAGCTTTCCAGCTGGAAATAAAATGGGATAACATTTTAGGTTTCATTGGAAGGCTGTCATATTAAAAAAGCATATCCAGTCACTTAAAAACCTGGTGTCACATGATGGATGTTGTTTTAGTAGAAGGAGTATTTTAATATCCCCACTTTTGCAGATTAGTTGATCCTGTTTGTCAGTGTCAATCCATCCATCCATCTGCATATCTATCTATCCATCCATCCATCTGGACTGACTGATTGACTGACTGATTGAACTCCATTTATATCAGCTGAGGGAGGTTCATCATATTTTGGTACGGTGTTTAACAAAAATGAGCACATAACAACAAAGGTTTCAGATTTTGAATGCAGTCAGGGAATGCAGGTAAATGGGGTGGGGTAGGAATTGGAGTGGAGGCAGGTGTCACAAGTGTTAGAAAAAAGGTTGATGTTTGTGATAACTTCCATTCCCCGTTTTTATCTGTCATTGATTGCATTGTAGTATTTTCACACATGGTGTTAAAGACAGGATTTTGAAACCTGCTGGTTGCATCTGTACGGGTAAGTGGTTAGGCCTAAATAATAAAGCACATAACTGAACAATCAATTGCCTAATCAGAGTTTTCAGAGGTATTTTCACCTCCCCAATCACAGAGTAAATGACATAACTGAGTTAATTCTTCTTTCATACTCCAGTACTGCTCTGAATGTACCAGTACATTGTCTTTCACAGGGTCCGTAGAGGGCCTTGAAAAGCCTTGATTTTCATGAAACCGAAAGGAATTAATGAATAGTTTTGTTTTACAGATTTAAATTAAAAAATAGAAAAGAAGAAAAACGATCACCTGCTAAGTTGGTGCCGGAACAGAAATTTCCACAACTGGCTGCTGTGTAGTTGTACATTTTGAACTTCTGATTGTATGAAGCTCGGATGTAGCCACAGTTTAAATATTAATCATTTGTAATCTTCTAAATGTCTGGCTGCCAATTCCAACTTTGGTGGCTAGACAAAGAAACATTTAAAGTTTGGATTATGAGATCTTTCTCAGAGCTTTGCAAAATGCAAATTATACCAGAAGGATATTGATTTGCATGCAGTGAGAGAGAGAGTGCTTTATGGTCACATGCAGCTGGAAAAAAAAGCAGCTAATACGGCAAAACAAGAAGCCTTCAGCATGAAATCGTTTTTGACGAAAGAGGTATATCGGCGATCACAGGGATTAAAGTTTTAAAATAGAAACTGTATATAGTTTTAATTATGAAATTAGTTTGATCTAGTTCTGTTTTTAGATTGAGTGGAAATAGACAGAAAGTAATTGCAATGAAAACGATAAATCTAAAAATATAGAATACAGCTAATCTGAGATAAATATTAATGTATCTAATATGAAGTAGTTTAAAATATCGATATGCTATTTTTAAGTAAGTGATAATGTAGAAAAAACATACCTTTCTTACTATTTTTGTTTTATGGGGGTGGGTGAAGAAGAAAGGCAGGTACTGAAAAGACATTGAGACAATGACAGCTGCTGCTGCTGATTTTGTATTGAAAGCAGAGACCAATAGGAAAATTTCCTTTATCACAACACCAGGTAGTTTGAGGAAAAGTGTTAAGGACAAAATCACGGAACTAGGAGCTCTTAAAAAACAGCATGATGGCAAGCTACATGAACTGAAAAATTCACTCTAAAATATGTTGGGCCTTATAAATAATGTAGTGTAGACAGAGTAAAATGAACATTGCTCAGTGACTACATTATTCTAATGCCAAGATGTAGGATGTTTAGTAATAATGGGAATTATATCAATGATCATCCTCTGGACTTCTTGTTTTTTTGTTTTTTTTGTAAATAAATTTGCAAGAAATGTTCCTCGTATGAAGTAATTGTAAGTATCAACTTGTGTTTACATAGTTTCATTTACGTATCCTTTAAAAGAATGTAATAATGCACCTTGAAAAACATGATTTTGAGCATTGAAAAAACTTGAAAAAATCTTGAAAATTTAAAAAGAAATGTGTTACTAACCCTGCTTTCATACTCCAGTACTGTTTGTTTGTACATTTTCTTTCATATTCCAGTATGTACATTTAAATGCTTAAGTGGAAGTGCTAAGTGATCCTCAAGGCAAAGAAACTAGAGTGCCTGTAAAAACCCACTATCCATGGGTTTATGACTCTATCACAATTTCACTGTTGATGGAAATCACTCCCAGGACCATAGAGGGAGTTTTTCCTTTATTTATTAAGTATTATTATTTCCACTTTTTGTGGACATATTGTGAACTCGGTTGTCATTCATTGTTATTTAGTTTCCTGCAACCTGAACTCCATCTGTAAATGGATGACAGTGAAGGTTTTGGATCCTGGATGCAGCCACCAGTGGAGTTGTCGTATAATAATCAAATGTTGTTATCGACTTATCCTCCTAAAGCATCTAACTAATTATGATCACTCATGCTCAATCAGAGTAGATGTAGTTAAGGTTAACCTGAAACGGTGACAGATAAAGAGATAAATGCATGCATGAATAAATGGACATGACAGTATCATATATAAGCTGTGGTCATTTTTTTTTTTTTTTTTTTTTACAGTGGTGGTCTAGCAGTAGCATTCTATGGAAATGAAGAGAGCAACAAGGGAATTCAATCCACAGCAGATGCGATTCAGGACACAAACGAAACAGTAGAAGAGGCACTATCCACTGTAAATAGAAAAAAACTAAAGCCCTATTGTACATCTTCAGATGCCTGGTACTTTGAATTCATTTATTTTTGTGGGTATCAGTTTTCATGGTTTTGTGAAGAATTTATTTTTATTGCCAGTTAAATTAGTGGATTAGGGATTAGGGTCCTATTGTCTTAATAGATAGATCATTATTAATTGGTCTTAATTGCTTTTTTATATTCATCGTTTGGAGCTACCATGATATCCATACAAGTTAATACTGTATCCCACCAAAATATAGAGAATTCACAGTATACAATATAATTTGTCCATGGTGGACAACATTTGTTTATGATCAACTAATTGTGTTATTTACCGGTATATTCATGTGTTTGCTGATTCAACACTAATATACAGTACACATACAGATTTTTATTGCCCACTCAGTAGTATAGAACTGGACTCGGGGGTGACAAGGGGTTAAGTGTCCATTATGAATATTAAATACATCTGGTGGATGTCCACTAAATCTTGTGGGTATCCACTCAGTCTGGTACAACTTCAATGAATTTATTACAGCTGTAATGTGTTTTATTGCACCTCTTGCTGACATTACTGCATTTGCCCCACAAGTCAGCACACCAATCAAACAAATGGGAAACACCCCCATGTTATAAACCTGATCATGACAGGTGTCAATTTCATTCCTTTAGCTTTATAAACTACAGAAGTAATATATCTTGTGGTATTTATTATTGACCTAACTAAGCATATGCACAGACAAATGTGCATAACATAAAAAATACCATGTTATAATTTTTTGGGATATTCCCCCACCCCTGCCCCATGACAAAGCATACATCAGTAAAATTTCCATGCTATAACAGAACTCCCATTTATTGACTAAATGTACATACAAGCATACATACTATTTCTGTGTGTGTGTGTGTGTGTGTGTGTGTGTGTGTGTGTGTGTGTGTGTGTGTGTGTGTGTGTGTGTGTGTGTGTGTGTGTGTGTGTGTGTGTGTGTGTGTGTGTGTGTGTGTGTGTGTGTGTGATTTGGATTTTTAACGTAGCTTTAACAATTTTTCAGTCATATCGCTACGATGTCTGCAGTGTGGCAGTTTATGGTGATGTCTAGCACTGGGGCATCATGCCGCAGACATGTAGCATGATGTCCCACCCAGTCACATTATCCTGACACCAGGCCGACCAGTCCTAACACTAACCTCTTAATGCTGAGCGCCAAGCAAGGCAGCTGTTAGTACCATTTTTGTAAGTCTTTGGTATGACTCGGCTGGGGATCGAACCCACAACCTCCCACATCCGTGGCAGATGCTCTAACCACTAGGCCACCGGAGCGGTCTATTTCCAAAACCCACTGTAAACTAATTATTGACAGTAGTGTGAAAATAAAAGAATGAAAGCTCCTTCTTATCATAAATGCACAAGACATTCATGTAAGACAGCTATCACTTACTGCAGTCATACGTTAGATAAGATTTGAAGCAAGTTTTTATCAAGTAAACAGCATGTATAAATTTACCAACTTGGATAAATGTAACCCCTTTCAAAGACACATGCAGGAATACTAATTTTTGAGAATGAAGATGAACTTTAAGAGTAATAACTAGACTAAAGAGATGAAAACTAAAAATCATACTATTTATAGTGTACATGTACGATCAAGTACTGTATGTACTCGCTTATAAGAAGAATCCGACTGCAAACTGCACAGACCCATATCTGCCATTGAATAATGTGCTAGCAGATCTGGGTCTGTTAAGTTTGTTAGGAATAATCAGTTGAACAAACAATATAGGTGCTGATCTGCAGGCGTATTATGCTATGGCAGATTTGGATCTTTGTTGTTAGGAGTTTGATTCAATTTATAAAGAGTATATACAGCACGTTGGACACAATGAGATTCATATTAGTTTTTTCAATAAGAATAATGTAGCATTGTGTATCAGAATAATAATAAAGATACAAGAACTCTGCTAGGAAATGTTTTCCTCTGTAGCTTTATCTGCAGACTTAGTGACATTGATTATTAAAAATATGACAGTTTTGAACTGTATGGAATTTATCTGCAATGATTGACAGCTGTGCTCTGTGAGCTACAGTCATTTGTGTTGTTAATGTAATGATTTTTTTTTACAAGGTTACTCGCTTTTTTCATGAATTTGTCATCATGCACTAGCTGAGGATTGACATCCTTACTATGCAGTTAGACACTACACATTTTAGTGTCCTTCCCTTTTAGTCAGCAATTTTCAGTCAAGAAGTACATATACATGTACTCACAGTTAATGAGAGCTATTGGTTGGCACCTTTGATGCCGATCTTTGATGCTTTTTTTTTAGCACCAATGTTTCAGAATAAACGTTCATAACTGTGCTTCTTGTCACAAACCAAAGTACAACTTACAAGATAGTAGTTTGGGAAAAAACTAATTTTAACTTGTAAAATAAACTGAGAAACATAGTGAGGTTAATATTTTCGTTGTTTTTAGTTGTATGTAAAGCAAACCATATGAATAAATTTCCCCTAATCTTACCATATTTTGCATAGAATGGAAGTTTGTCATAGCTATGACATATGTAGCAAAAGCTCTACACTACAGGTTTTTTTAAAAAAAAAATGCATCCTACATATCTTGTAACAAAATGAGTTTTATTATATGGAAAAATGAGAGAGGGAGAGAGAGATTAAGTATCATAACTTTAGATTGGTTTAACCCAGTGGTTTAGAAAATAGCATTGATTATTGGAGAGTATGAATGTGCTACAATTAGGCCAAACCAAAAAATGTGTTTCATATTGTACTGGTTTTAAAACTTAGGCAGGTTCTTCTTTTTTATTCAAAAAACACATATATATTTAATCAGTTTTTTGTGATTTTTTTTTACCATGTGGAAATAGTGCTAGTTTCAGCAATGAGAAACAGGGACAGTTCGCCAACCAGAAACACACATATTTCTTTTTGTTTGGCCTTATACTAATTTCAGAATTTGTGTATTGAAAAATATGGAAATAAAAATGTTGATACCGTTCTTGATAGAAATAATTTCTGCTCAGCAGTGCTTTTCATATCTAAAAAGGAATTCATGTAACTAATTGGGTTATTAACCTGCTATTATTAGTTTTTCTTCCTTTCTTTATATTCCTGGTTTGGTTCTTTGGTGCAGCATGGTGATAATTAACATAAAGGAAATAAAAGCTTAAGAAATTTAATAGATTGAAAGTTGAATGAACCCATATTGCTGCATTAAGCCAAATGAACACGTGGAGTATTTGCAATTACCCTTGAATTTTTTATATACACAAGTTCACAATAAACAGGAAATTTGGATTTTCAACCTTTGAAGCCTAATCTTATCCTACCTCCTGTTTGGATGAGATAAAGATGTTCAACCAGGGATACTCATTTTAAAGCATTAAAATGTATAAAGCTACATGCTAAGAGCAGTCGATACAAGTACAGTTAGAGATAGATTTTGTAGCCTTGACAAAAACAAAGCTTACCAGTTTAAGGTGATAAACAAGACATTATTGATAGACATGATGTCTTCAACTTATGCATGATACAGTACCAGTTAAGTAGGGAAAAAAAACTTATGCATAAAAATATGTTACACTTTTAAACTATAACTATACTGATTTACAAGTATCTGAGGGTATTTTGCAGTAAATACAAGAATATCTATCACAGAAAGTCATAGTCATGTCACAAATAAAGTTTGTATAATAGAGAACATTTCAATTCAGTATCAATTGGTGATGATAATGTTGATCATGATGAGAGTGATATATGTTCAGCAGAAGTTAACAACTAAGGTAAAGTAAAAACTTATTTTTGTCATTAGCACTTATAACTGGCCCCACTCTATTTTTTATGCTGTGTACATGCATACCTCTAACCTTGGATTATTTATTGTTTTTAGTTCTACTTGGAAACCATTGTTTGTTAGAGTGACTTTATATTTAGTTAAGTTCCCAAAGATTCAATGACATTAAAACCCAAGTTCTCCAATCATCCCCATTTTGTTTAAAAAAACTTTCTACTGGTTTAGAGGGTGTCAGACTGACAAGAAACCAGATCTTAAGATTTATTATTTCTCTGAGGGAATACCAGATTCTTAGCAATTTTCTAAACATTTTCCAGGTTGTGAACTAGTACATGTATACAGAGATTGTGAAGTAGTTTTGCTTTCAATGCATACTACATTAAGAATCAAACTATACTTCCTTTGATACTTGTCAAGGCCATCAAATTTTCAGCACTGTGGCCCATCCATTCGTCTTACAATCAACATTATTTGGTCACTCAGTAAACACATGTAAAAAGAGGGATGTTACTCTTACAAAAATGATTTGCACTCAGAACTGTGCAACTAACACAGCTAGACTTTTGTGCACACTTATCTCCAATAGTAATATATCAACAAGAACAAAAAGAAAAACATAATCCAGAACTGCATCTTATCTCCTTTATTTGTTAAAGCAAACACTAAAATATTATATGTTTTTGATTTGCAAGCAAGGATATAATGCAGCCTAGTTTACCTAACTGACATCTGACCACTGTTTTGGATTAAATATTTGGGGCACAATAGAGATAATAATTTTCTAAACATGATATTCTGCATTCATGATAACTTTTAATTTGTTCACGTGTTATGTAGACGGTGAGAACAGGGCTTTTTTATGGTCAACAATTTGTATTATTGATCGTAAACTGTATCTTTGAATCACCATGAGATGTACAAGTTTGTCATTAAAAGGAAACAAGGCTTGTGGAGTTACAGGTTACAAAATCAAACAATTCATCAAATAGATTACAGTATGTGCATGCCACCCAGCCAAGGAATTTCCAGTGTGGTCCTTGCCTAGCCAGACTTTTTGGAACCTTATGTCATTGGTATGTGTAACACTAAAAAAAAAATCCTATGGAATGTTTACATATACCATTCTAATGACTTGGGTTCTTGTATGTTACTTGGTGCTAGTTCAAGTTCAAGGTTTCTCTTCAGTACAGATTTAAAGGGAGATAAGAGGGAAAGCAGACGGGACTTAGATGAAATGCATAAAGTGTGTTTTTATCATAGAAAATATAGATTTTGACAGTAGATACAGATATTTTTGCTTGTTATTTTCCTTATTTACGAATAACTAGGTTTAGAGAGTACATAAGCAGTGGCCTACTGTTGGTATCATAATTATACACATGTTCATGTACCATGGGCATATTTCAGTTTGATTTATCTACAATATTGGTTCATATTCAATATATCAGATTGCTTTATACAACTACATTTTCAAAAGACACACTATTTTTAGCTGTACTTGTCGTAGACGAGAAGAATTTATGTTGTGGCCTATTGTCCATAATCTCTTCTTAACAAATTATTGCTACTCTTCCAAAACTAATTGTAGGATTGCCATGAAATTTTGCATATGCATACATTTCCAAGGTCTAGTTGGTCCGGAATGAAAATAGAGATGCCATCTTGAAAATCTTTTATACTGCAACTCCTCCTGAATGGATGGTCATAAAGATGTGGAATTTTTACTGAAAGTTTTCTTACAATGTTGAGATGGTTCTAAATGAAAATGGTACTGATCTTATATACAGTATGACAGCCATGTGTCCACCTTTAAATTTTTGTCTTTTTTTTTGTGTGAATGGATTGTCATGTCATCATGGGATTTTCACCAAAGGACTTATGATGATGTCTTGTTGATTTAAAATGAAAATGGTTCTGATCTGATATTCAGTACAGCCACCATGGTGGTTATGTTGAAGGTCTTATTATTACTACTCCTTTTTCATGGATGTTCTTATTGACATGCGCTTTCACTGAAAGGACTATTGTTATGTCTAGTTGGTTCTAGATGAAAATGGTGCTCATCTAACATCCAATATAACCAACATGGTGGTCATCTTGACAATCTGACTGCTAATGGAAAGTCCTATCAAAATTTGGTTTTCATTTAAAGACTAGTTATGATATCTGGTTGGTCCTCAATAAATATGGTGCCTTGTTAACTACTCCTGAATGAATGGTCTTTCAGACATGTGATTTTAATTATAAAATTTTTTTGTATGTTGTCTTTTTGAAAGTGAAAATGTTGTCTCTTGGTCATTCAATACAGTCATCATGGTGGCCAGCTTGAAAATTTCTTTAAAAATACTCTTCACCAAAAAACTTCTCATTATATCAGGTTGGTCCTAAATGAAAATATTACTTCACCAACATCCAGTAAGACTTCTTGTATAATGTCTGCTTTGTCTGAAATGAAAATGATTCTAATCAGTCCTCCAGTATCGTGGCCATGGTGGTCATCTTTTAAATCCTGTTATCATTACTTCTATTGAGTTGATAGTCAGAGTGATGTGGGATTGTCACTAAAAGTCTTACGATGTTTATTTGGTTCCAGATGAAAATTGTTATGATCATACTTTCCGTTTGGCTGCCATGATATTGAAATATCTTGTTATAACTAGTTTGGATGAAAAGATGGTCCTATGGACATGGGATTTCCACTGAGAAACTTACAATATCTGATTGGGCCTAAATGAAAATGATCCTGAACAATAATGAACCATCTTGAAAATCATGCTATGACTAGTCCTCTTGAAGAAATGGCCTTAATGACATAGTGTTTTGAATAAAACACTTCTCAATATATACATGTATTTGTATTTGGTATTAAATAAAAGTGATGCCAATGTGAAAATTTGAAAATCTTATAACAGCAGCTTCATCTAAATGGATTGCTATACCTACAATAAAAAACAAAAGCACCACTCCTTTCTTGCAGTAGATGTTATACCTGTATGAAAATTATGTTGATCTGACCTCCAAAATCGCTGCCTTGACAGCCGTCCTGAAAATCTTGTTATCACTCCTCCTTTTGCATGGAATGATGGCATTTACATTGGGTTTTCACTAAAAAAATGTCTTGCAGTATTTAATTGCTTCTGAATGAAAATCACACTGATCTAACCACAAAAATATTTGTATATTTGTGAAGAAGTGTCAAAAATCAGTCCTAATTGACATTTTTTTATGTATCATTGATCTTAGTGATTTGTTCATATGCAGGTGAATTTAGCCAGACTTTGTACTCAGTTTCATATGGGATCCCAATGAACAAATTGATAGTCAGCACTCAGACATTGATTTTAAGATCAAAGGTTTCGACTTGGGGTTTTTAGCTCTGTAGCTTGTGAGCATGGTATAAAGGGATTTTTGTCCAACCCATTTTTTGGATATATCTGATGAATATTTAGAGTAATCACATTTAAATAATTTTTTTTATTTTAACACAGAACATTAATTGAAAGATTTAATCAAAAGTAACATATGGGTGCTGTATGTACTCGTTTATAAGCTGTATCATAATGTGCCTACAGATCATGGTCTATGTTGTTTGTTCTACTGATTACTCCTAACAAGCTGCACAGACCCAGATCTGCTGGTGCATTATGCTCTGGCAGATCTGGTTCTATGCAGTTTGCAGTTGGGCTCATCTGATAAGTGAGTACATATGGTATATCTTGAAAGTGTCTGAGACAAGTTCAGTGATTTTCTAACCATGATATCAGGTTCAGGATCGAAGCCAAGGGCAACAAGCGTTTTTGCTGTACTTTATAATGGGTGTCTTATGAACATGTTAACTTAGACATCAAATAAAATATTTTGTTAGCAAATTTGCTATGTTGTAGTTTCTCAAGAAGAACAATCAGCTGTTAAAAAAGAATACAAGGACAGAAGTAAAAGGTCTTATCTTGGATTCTTGGAAATTCTATTCAGCCAGTAAAGTGTCAGCCCCATGAGAGACTCCTGTTAATGTGGGAGCTCCAGTAGAATAGGGTTTAAGGATGTACTGGTTTTTATCATCAGATTCAGTTATAAAATTAGTAGATATCCTTTACATTTGATAATCAAATTCCACAATAAACAGCATGTACCCAGACCTGCTGTAATGTGCATTTGTTGTTAGATTGGGGTCTATGCATTGCACTTGATACCATGAGAGAAACGTGAAAATATATATATATAAGAACTGACAACAAATAGTGCAGAACTAGTTATTAACTCTAGTAGTCATTGTTGAGAAGAGTTTTTGGGATGGTCTTTTGTCCGTTGTCCATCGGCTGTCTGTCCATTAGCACTAGCTCCTTATTGCTGTTCATCCTTAACTACTTCAAGGATTGCCTTGAAACTTTACACATTCATCCCATGGTCTAGTTGGTCCTAAATGAAAAAGGTGCTGCTCGCACATTCAGTATGAGTGCTTCAATGGCTGTCTTGAAAATCTTGTTATTCTAGTCTTCCTGAATGGAGGATCAAATCAATATGTAATTTTCACTAAACTGTAGTCAGTGTCATGGTCAGTCTCACATTTTCTCGTTCAGACATGATAATGTGAATGTTACTTTTTAAAGCAAGTTTTGTAAAAATAAGGAATATACATGTACATATGCATGTGTGTGTATATATATATATATATATATATATATATATATATATATATATATATATATATATATATATCTCCAGTATTCACAGACTTTCAGGTCCTAAGTTAACCCCAGGCAGTCTCTCAAATTGCTGACTCTAAACAATATGCTTTTCAAAGATTATTTTGGTGCCCATTTTATGGTGTGTAGGTGTTAATTGTTAATAATACAATTCATGACATTTCTTTAACAGGTATGTTTGGAAATGAAAAGAACTCATCTTTAATGATTAACCACCAGGAGGACTTTGTTCAAAGTGTGATGGACCTTCCAAAAGTGTAGCATTCACAAGCAGTGTTTATGATCTGTTGTTTACTAATAATTACATGAGGCAGATACATACTTAACTGCTTGGCAAACAATTAAATTGGAAAAAAGCGTTCTCAAATCATTCTCAGAATAGGTTTGTCAGATATTGTGATACACATCACCAGTTTCCAGATGACTAGATGATACATGCAATTGTTAAATGGATAAAATTAAATCCTTCTTTTGTTAGTATAAATAAATCATTGCAATCATTGCAGTCTAGCTTTCATACTCTCTCTCTCTCTCTCTCTCTCTCTCTCTCTCTCTCTCTCTCTCTCTCTCTCTCTCTCTCTCTCTCTCCCTCTCTCTCTCTCTCTCTCTCTCTCTCTCTCTCTCTCTCTCTCACACACACACACACATTAATACACACTAAACAAATCTGGCAATTTCCAAACCTTTTCCCATCTGTCCTTTATCTGTCTATATATAGATGTGCATATCTGCTTTTGCTCTTCAAACTATCTCAGCATTCTAATTCTTTCTAACCTACATCTCTGTCTGCATGTATTATTTAGATATATATTTTTTGATAACTTTAATTATGGTCCTATAGTTATAAGGTGCCAGCAGAGATGAAGAAAATAACAAAAGTTTAAATAAATATATTGTGATTTCCTTTCAAATATACCATAGTTTATTTAATCTTATTGTTTTATTCACTCTCGGGATATTATGTTTTGGGGCAATCTTCGATTTTCCAAGGGTCAAGTTTTATTTTATTTTTCTGGTCAGTTTGCCCAGGGCAGGTTGACTTTTACAAAATTTGTAAATCCTTGTGTGTGTCTGTGTATATATATATATATATATATATATATATATATATATATATATATTGTTTATTTATTTTAGCTCAACACCTTGGTTAATCTTGCCAACAATGTAGCCACCTCCGGAGTCAATGACCTGCAGAGAGCTTTCAATAATTATGTAGTAAATTACACAGTAAGAACAACAGTGTCTCAGTATGTTAATGAGATTCAGTCAGCAGCTAACCAAGTTCAGGTTGACATCAAGGGCATTAGTGGAAATACAGCAGAGGTCAGCCTCGATTACATTGCAGATTTTACAGACAGAATTGAATTTTACAGGTCAGTGAATGTAGTCCCTGGTTGTGTTTAGTGGGATGAACACTGCATATTTTAAATACACAAATATTCTGAAAAGTCTAACTTTCAAAATGAAAACTAGGAAATGTATTTAAAAAATATGCAGTCAGAGCTGTGTATCATGCCCACTCATGGGAGTCAGCTAAAAGCAAGTATTATGAGCATGTAGTCTTATATGCATATAAGTATGTATAGATTCCATCATACATGGTTAAAGGTGTCAACCAGGGAAATCAGGTACCTGCCCGTTCATAATTACTTGGGTAATAAATTGAGCTATAGAGTACCTGTTTAGAAAATGTGAAAGAAACTACAACTACTGATTAGCTGAGCTTGTTACCTTTCTAGGTCAAAAGACCAAATTTCTAGTTTCTGTAAAACGTGGTAAATGGGTTCTTATCATCAAGATCTTAGATGACTTTGATGGTGTACAAGAGACTGTGCATATTTGTTAGAAAGAGTTTTTATCTTGAATATATATAGTAACTATATAGTAAAGTATGTAAAATAAACATCATATAAAGTTTGGGAGATAGTTTACATGGGATGCTTTCCAACAAGGAAACTTCATAAGCTAGCTTAGTGAAATGGTCAACTGTTTTGTTATCTGGGTGAGTGAGATGAGGTTCACTTGGGATTCCTGTATTTCCTAAACCTTTTGGTAGGTTTTCTTCACACTTGAAATAAACCATCATGAAACTAAGAAAATTCATTCTGTTACACGTGCATTTTACCCTTTATCTCGGGTCAAGGCCACACTCAGAGAAATTTTGTGTTGATGTTTTGGCCCATAATGTTTTATTCCATATATTTCTGAGACTCCTTGATGAAATTTGGATGAATTATTATGAAGCTTAGAGAAATAATTCTGTAAAACGCTTGCATACCTTATGATCTTGGAGTCAGGGTCACACATTTTAAATCAATGCTTTGATTGTGGACTTGACATTTAGGCCCTGGCCTTCTATGTAATGTTAGATTGTATTATAAATGACATATAAACATTTATTTCCATGATTATCTATGAATAATTTTTGAGAAAGTTTACAACTATAACTGCATTAAAGATAAGCAACATATTTATGTATTTTATGCAAACAAACTGTAATTTTTTTTCTGCTTAAATTATGCAAAACAATTTAATTTGAAGTATTTAATCCAAAGCTGTCAACAAATTGCTCTACATTAAGCATTTTTAAAGTTGTAGCTTGTTCACTTCATAATTTTCCTTTTTAAATCTACATAGTAGATTAATTTATTCAAAAACATTTTGAAAAACAGGACTTGGGATGCATGATATATTGTAATTGTTTATACCATGTCCACACCTTAGGAAACATACTTGAGGTTGGAGAGACATTATGTGGTTTAATATGAATATGATCATGATGATTTTCAGATAAATAATGCTTTACAGTACTGTTAATAAACATACATTTCCCAATCTATCATTGCAGGTGGATAGGAACTATAGTCCTTTGTAGCTGGCAGGTGTTGGTACTACTTGTCTATATTGTTGGAAATCTTAAGAAATCCAAGTGTTGGCTTGTCTGGTAAGTTGAATAAATGATGCATTTTATGTTCCACTCTATCAGATAAATATAAAAATCCATGTAAATGTACCAAAGTCTTCCTGTGTTTATATATGCACTTTTGTGGATATACAGTCATCAGTCGAGGGTCATAAAATTATTATGGCCCACATGGAACATTTACTTCCAAAAAACTTATGTTGCAGTCTGACTAGAAAAAATTATAGAGACATAAGTTAAAAAAAAAACAACAAAAAAAGGCAACAAAATATTGATCTGTTGATTTTTTTTAGTGTACCAGCATGGTGAAATCTTACATTGCAGTTGCAGATTTGCTATAATTGTATTAGTTTTAGAATTATAGCACTTCCTCACTATATTGACCTTCGTTGTAACACCATTCCTTATATAGCATTATAACTAGAGACTACTGTATCTTTCATTTCACACTTGTGTTCTCCAAACTGTTCATTTAAGAATTAATAGATTTTGTCCACAGTAAACTGTATTTTAGAATTTTACTGTGAAAGACTATTTTATGCTATTAAAATGATTACAGGAAAAAAGTTTTGCTTGTTTTGAATCAGGAAGCAGGCCTATGACAGTCACATCAGAAAAACATACTTAACTGATTTTACAGATATGCTTACATTTTTAAGTAGCTATTACTATTATTATTATTATTATTATTATTGAAAAATGTTTGCTAAAATTATGGTGTAGCATGACTGTTAAGGTTTTGTTGAGTGTCAAAATCAAGGAGAGTTGTGCCCCTTGTTATATGTTGACTTTCCAAATACCGTCTTCTGCTGGGGAAGTCTGTTCATACTAAATATATCATTTGATCTGACATATTTGTCACCTGAAAAGTTTTAAACAGACAGTTAGCTTTTCCACAGTGATTCATACTTTTTAAGTTTGTATGCCACTGAGACAGGCATCAAAATGTGTGTGTTGTCTTTGTGTGAGTTCAGTGTGTGTGTGTTTGTGGACAGTTTTGGTTAAAAACAAAATTCCAGTTTTTCTGTCTCAGTAACCCTTTACCATATTAAACCCAATCTGGAATATAATATTATCATTAACCACTCAAATTCTCTGAGCACCATTTTCTGCCCATGGGTTGGGCCATAGGGAAGCTCTTGTGTTATGTTCTTGGATGTGGCCATTGTGTCAGAAAGCATGATACGTGTTTTTGGTTATAGTTGTTTTTGCACCATCAGTGCTCAGGGTACAATATTTTAGACACAGGCCCAGGGCTTGTGACTTTAAAAAAAATCACAAGCTTGGACACAACTTCCAAAGCCTTGACTCTAATTTCCATATGCATAAAATATATCCTTTTTTAAAATTATATTTGTCACACAGTGTTGCAATTGCTACACTTCAAATACGAATTCAGTAGAGTTCGATAGGGGGTTTGAAGGTAGAGTTCATCACTAAACTCACTAGAGACTGGATGGTACTGGTGTTCAAACTTTTCTGTTGGATTCTGAACAAATCCCGGTCAGAGTCAAGTTGTTCTGGACGACCATAATGTTAGCATTATCAGAACTGTATCTGATGCAGTCTGATCATGAGATATGCCTGTCTTTATAGAAAAATGAACGACCATTTCATTTGAGACTGACCATTTCATTGTGGGGAAGGGGGAGGGGGGCATAATATTTTCAGGTTTAATGGGGGCTTTACAGGTAATACAGCAGTAATAAACACCTGTGTCAAGTGTGGGTGTTAATGCTTTATCAACACAAATTAACTGTGCGAACATGAGAGTGTGATTATTATTGTTATTCAGTGAATCCAATTCATGGCTAAAATCATCCTCAGAACCATGGGTCAGTTAATAGTATTTTAACAAGATTAAGATAAAGAATAATAATAAAGAGAACTAATCTGAGTGTCGAATATGTTACATACAGGTCTCCTTGTTTGACAGACATCATACACACAGGAATGATGTTCTGTTGAATATGTTACATACAGGTCTCCTTGTTTGACAGACATCATACACACAGGAATGATGTTATGTTGAATATGTTACATACAGGTCTCCTTGTTTGACAGACATCGTACACACAGGAATGATGTTATGTTGAATATGTTATATACAGGTCTCCTTGTTTGACAGACATCGTACACAGAGGAATGATGTTATGTTGAATATGTTACATACAGGTCTCCTTGTTTGACAGACATCATACACACAGGAATGATGTTATGTTGAATATGTTACATACAGGTCTCCTTGTTTGACAGACATCGTACACAGAGGAATGATGTTATGTTGAATATGTTACATACAGGTCTCCTTGTTTGACAGACATCATACACACAGGAATGATGTTATGTTGAATATGTTACATACAGGTCTCCTTGTTTGACGGACATCGTACACACAGGAATGATGTTATGTTGATATGTTGTTTTCAATATGGGCAAATAATTAAATCCCCCCTCCATTTTTTTTTAGGTGGCATACATAACAAAGTAAAGCAATGCCAATGAGGGGCTCTGAAATTTATTTATGCCATACTTTGCTGATAGGTAATTTCTTTCTAAATTACCTTCAGAAATGAACCACACTTGAATACTCTTCTAACAACTGAAATAATCATGCTTTACGTTTTATATGTGGAGTAAAATCTCACTTCAAAGAAATGTTAACACTGTTCACAAATGTGTCAGCAATGATATGTAGTAACTTTTGTTCTCCTGTATGCATCTAGGATCTCTTTGATTTACCTATATTGTGCTGTTCCACTTCGTGCTCTTTACCTGTGTAAATTAGTACCATGGGCACACCTGCTGCAGTCTTCAAACATATCACACACTATATTGCCAGGCAGTTAAGTAATATGCGAAATGGTGGTTTATACTGGGCCTCTTTGCTTTTTAATTGCCTCTATTTAATCTGTCTAAAGGATAGTTTTTCATCAGCTCCAATGATGACTTTACCATTTATATATGTACCATTTATATATGTAACATGTATTGGGCATATACTGGAGTGGTGGTTTCTTTTCTTTCTTTTTTGGAAGAATACAGAAAATCATGTTTTTCGAAATATGACCATGTATTGAGGTTTGGGAGTGTTAGGAATACGTAATTGAATTGCTTGTGTGTTAGTTTTAAATTCTTTTTTTATTTTATTTTTGTTTCATGGCATTTTATTATAATGATAATTTTCACGGGATTTGACTATTTTCGAAAAATCACTTCTCTGTTTTGACCTGATTTGAATGTAAAAGGTATTACATTATCAGTATTTTTAGCTCACCTTGGTTGAGACGTTTTGTAAACACTAAGCAAAAATGATTGGCTATTACCAAGGTCATGTTCAGCCCACGTGTTAGCTGAGTTGTAAACAGCCTTTCTTTTTTAATTTATTCCAGTGTGGGAATCTGATTCTTAGATAGGGCTATTCTAGCATATGTGTAAAATAGCATTGTTTTTACTGCACATGAGCCACCATGTGATCTAAAATCGTGGCTTAAAACAGACGCTCTCAAGTAGATTTAGGCAGTCGTAAAATAGTACCTTTGGGCTCAAGGTATTTGTCTTGTTGTTGCCATTTGAGTTGATTTTTGTATTTAAAATAATTTATTCATCCTGGAAAATATTCTTCTTTATAAAAGTTCTGGGACAAAGACATTCAGTGGAAATTATTCTGGAATTCTAAACAGAACGTTATAAATTGTGACTCAACGAAGAACTGTTGCCATCAGTACAACGACCTCATCTGACATCATCGCCTTCCATATTGGAACTTCATCAAGATTCGAACCCAGATTCAATTAGAACTGTTTAGTGATAGGACTTGTATTTTTCAATTGTAGGATTAATTTTTGGATTATTTTCACAAACCGTAAGTCCTATTTCATATTTTTATCTTGTTTTCTAGGGAAATAAATTATTTTGTTAAAATTTACGAAGCTTGTTGACTTAACTCTTTTCTTTTGTTAAATTTGTATGAGCCTACATGTAACAGGAGTGCATGTTTTTAGCATTACAAAAATTGTTAAAGCTATGTTAAAAACCTAAATTACATACATACATATAAAAGCACGTACTTCCCCCACTTCCTATAACCTTCCTGCCTTTGGGTCATGCCCCTTGTTGGGGTCATAGGATCATGGGTTCTGCCCTTTGATGCAGCTTATCTTGTGGGCATATCTTGTGTTTCTCAAAACCTTGTTCTTGTTTGTTTGTTTTTTTGTTTGCTTTTTCTTCTTTATTCATTATTATGAATTTATTTATTATTACTTTAGAGAAGGTATCTGAGGTGTCAGACACAAGTAGCCAAAAGAAACTAACATCCGTCAAACATATACTTTACCATGTGTACTTTACTACATGTAATTATGTCTTGTGTCTGATGTCAAAATTAAGTTCTAGACATTTTATTCATGACTTTTATGTCACACCACAAACAGCTGTATTAAGATGATAATGTTTTTTGATATATAATATTTTCAATGGGCCCATGATGATTGCAATTTAATGGGTTCATGCTGATTGCACTTTAATGGGTGCATGATGATTGCACTTTAATGGACTCATGATGATTGCACTTTAATGGGTGCATGATGATTACGTTTTAACGGGCTCATTATGATTGAGTTTAACTCTTTACCTTCTACTAACTCATATATGCGACCGTAAAAATAGCCTTGTAACCCCAGAGACACATATACAAGCTGCTAATGATATTCTCTCTATCCCGGTTGGGAAACACCCGAGGCGCATATACACATTTCATATTAAAGCTTTGTATTGGATGAAATTACAAATATCCGGTCTTTTTTAACAATATTTAGCCAATGAAAATAGTCCTCACATAAAATGATGAAAGTATTCTGTTAGTAGTTTTACAGCGTATAAGCAGGAAATTCCATTGAAAACGAGGTCACTTGTGAAAGTAAAACAAAATGGCAACATTCGCGTATTCCGACGACAATTCTGTTGAAAGTTTTGAAGGATTTGAAAGTGATGACATTGCAAATGACATTGATTTTAATCATCAGATTCAAGATGAAGGATCAGACATTAGTGTAAGTCCTGTTTCGACACCTGACATTTCAGATTTATCTGAATCTGAGGATAATAATAATGATGAGGACTTTGTATAGCGCCTAATCTTTAGAAGCTCTAAGCACTTTACAACATTTGACAACACTTTAAAAAAAAACATATATAATGATATGATTACAAAAATAAAAACAAACACCACGAAATTAGAAAACAGAAAACATAATGTAAATATTTAAGGTAAGGATACATTATTAGGTCTTTAAGTCTGTTCTTGCAGTTGAAATAGGTGAGTTTTAAGAGCGCTCTTGAATGAGATCACTGTGTCTTTGTGTCTAAGTGCAGTGGGCAATTCGTTCCACGTTGTTGGGCCCTGGTATGCAAAAGAACGTTGTCCATATGATTTCATTTTCATAGTGGGAATAATGAGAATACGAGTGTCAGAAGAGGAGCATAAGTATCTTGCTGGTGTGTACACATGGGTGAGGTCAGATAGGTATGTTGGACTGGAGCCTGTCAGTGAAACGTAGCACAGAGAACAAATTTTGTGTTTAATTCTGGATCGTATGGATAGCCAGTGTAGGGTACAGAGCAGGGGAGAGGCGTGCTCTGATCGTGGTACTCTAAGGATGATCCGAGAAGCTGTGTTTTGAACTTTTTGAAGTTTCTGGAGTAGATATTGAGATGAACCAGACAGAATTGAGTTACAATAGTCCAGTCTTGAAAGTACTAATGAACACACAAGTGTTTTAGTGGCATCAACTGAAAGATACTTGCGAATGGAGCTGATGCATCTCAGCTCAAGATATGCAGCCTTGCATATGTTCATGACATGTTGGTGCAATGAGAGAATACTGTCGAGAGTAACACCTAGGTTTCGTACTGTGTGAATTTAATATTGGTGTTGCTGATATTTAATGTCTGAGGTAAAGGATGTGAATGAGAAAGTCTTTGTGTTGTAATCAGAATGGCTTCAGTTTTATCATCATTCATCTGCAGCTTGTTACATGTCATTCATGATAAAACGCATGACAATCTTTTCTGGTCGGAACACGTGGGACCGTTACATGTGGATGACTTTACAGTAGATTCAGAGCCAGCATTTAATTTAGATGAAAATGCAAGGGAGATAGATTTCTTTTTGCAGTTTTTTCCTGAAGAAATATTCCAGTTGTGCAAAATATTGGTGAGAAAAGTTGTGTAATATACATTATAAACACAACAGATATCTTGAGGTATATTTTTATTATGAATATGGTGAATATAAACATTGATTCCTGAGGATTATATGTACTTGTTGGTGGAAATGAGTGGCACAAAACTTTCGTAAGCATTTAAAATATTAGTTTTCATTAAATTACATAGTTTGCATGGGACAAGATTGATATAGAAAATGTAGACAGCATGTGCACTAACTCAAGAAGCTCTCACTCAGACAGCCATTATGATGCTCTGGGGTTCAGACTACAAACAACAGCTAGAAGGCAGGCTGCTTATCAGGCTTAGTAGGCAGGGCAGTAAGTACTTGTAGAAGGTAAAGAGTTGATGGGCTCATGATGATTGAGTTTAATGGGCTCATCATAATGATTGCACTTTAATGGGTACATGATGATTGCACTTTAATGGCTCATGATGATTGAGTTTAATGGGCTCATCATAATGATTGCACTTTAATGGGTACATGATGATTGCACTTTAATGGGCTCATTATGATTGAGTTTAATGGCTCATGATGATTGAGTTTAATGGGCTCATCATAATGATTGCACTTTAATGGGCTCATGCTGATTGCACTTTAATGGGCTCGTGGTGATTGCTGTTTGATGGGCTTATGATTGGAGTTTAATGGGCTCATGGTGATTTCACTTCAGCAGGCTCATGATGATTGGAGTTCATTGGGCTCATGATGATTGGAATTTAATGGGCTCATGGTGATTGGAGTTTAATGGGCTTATGGTGATTGGAGTTTAATAGGTTCATGGTAATTGGAGTTGAACAGGCTCATGATGATTGGAGTTTAATGGGCTCATGGTGATTGGAGTTCATTGGGCTCATTTTGATTGCAGTGTTGTACTAAGAATTCCAAGGCATGAGGCACTGTGCCCACTTCCCACCCCCATCCAATTTGGAGGGGAACACAGAATTGTAATGGGACAATATGTTTTTAAATGGATATTAAATGCTATCATAGTTTTTATTACTTTATGCAGCTTGGGCCTTTGTTATCTCCAGCATAGATTTGGATGGACATGTACTAGAAATGTCATAGGCCTATATTTGGATTTTTTCTTCATAAAACATATACAGCACATAGGTCAAATTTTGGTGGACTTAAAACATTGCAAAAATACCATGCTTAAAGGGCAGCACAGTGATTGGGAGCGTTTCTTTATATCAAGGAAATAAAAGATATTAAAATTATAAATACATACAACTTTAGAAACTCCAAGAATTAAGTGATTGTGTTGGTGAAATTTGTTTCAGTTCTTTTGTTTTGTACACCTTGTCAAACCCTGCAGTGGTATATATGTAGTGAAACAGTTGGCAATCTCAGTAGTATTGTTTCCTGACCCAGAGGCAAGGTCTCTAGGGTCAGGAAAAATGATATTGATCATGAATGAATTTTATCTTCTTTATGCCCAGCATCTGTGTATATGCTCGTATCATTGGATTTCAAAGTGCCCAATTTGTGATGCTTGGGGGCTGAGTGCTCAGGGTATGGCAACACTTTTAAGCATGTTGGTCACAACTGTGAATTTATGTTCTCATTCTGTGCAGCTGTATATACATGTTTAGGGGGAGGGGATCTCAGTACTTTAGATATGTTCGAGCTGCTAAATTTGAAGGGTGAAAAAACAAACAATGGCTTATGTTGACTGCATAAGGTTTTCAGAGGCAAGTACAGTATTGTACATATACAAGAATTGGACTTTTCTTTCCCTGTACCTGTCTACACTGTGTATGGTTCTAGGATTGGGATTTTCAATAATTTAAAAGATACAGGTGCTTTCCAATTCAGCCTGAGCTGCAGCCCAACCCCAACCCACAGGGATAGGATTCAGAGTTCCAAAAGTGTCAGCTTGATTTACAACCTTATAACTGCCATTGAACTAAGTTACAGTTTTCTGGTAATAATAGTGTAGGTTCATTGACACAACACACATACATACATGTAGGAGTTTATTGACATTTCACAATTACATACATGCTTTGTAACATGTGGACAAACTATTTTTGTAATATCTTTATGCCGCTTTAAAGTACATGGATAGTTAGTGTCATTAATGTTGATAGTCAGGGATAGTTAGTGTCATTAATGTTGATAGTCAGGTATAGCTAGTGTCACTAATGTTGATAGAGATAGCTAGTGTCAATAATGTTGATTGGGATAGCTAGTGTCAATAATGTTGATAGTCAGGGATAGCTAGTGTCATTAATGTTGATAGGGATAGCTATCATCAATAATGTTGAAAGTCAGGGATAGCTAGTGTCATTAATGTTGATATGGATAGCTAGTGTCAGTAATGTAAACTTGACAGTCAGGGATAGCTAGTGTCATTAATGTTGATAGTCAGGGATAGCTAGTGTCATTAATGTTGATAGGGATAGCTAGTGTCAATAATGTTGATAGTCAGGGATAGCTAGTGTCATTGATGTTGATATGGATAGCTAGTGTCAGTAACATCAACTTGATTGTCAGGGATAGCTAGTGTCATTAATGTTGATAGGGATAGCTAGTGTAATTAATGTTGATAGTCAGGGATAATTAGTATGAATATCATTGGGTCTTTGACATTTCATAAAGAAGACATTTGATTGAATAGGATATTTCCTCCATAAAACCAAAGAAAAAATTCTGAATTCCTTAAAATTTGACAGTTTGAGATGATACAAAAATGATGGAATAAGTGACAACAAAGTCTGCTTGTGGCAGTTTGTCAACAGTGCAGTGATTGGTCGTATGAAAATCTCCAGAAAAATGAACATCCAATAATGGATGTGTCAGCACAACTGACAGTGGTTGTGTTAGCACAGCTGACTATACAGCATGAAAAGCTGAAGAAGTGACACAAGTTATCAAGGCTCAGTACCCAGATCTAGTTTCAACTGGTAAAAGACTTGCTGAGATGAAGAAACAATGCTGATATGAGAAAAAAGCTGAGATTGGCAACATGCACGCTACTCCCTCTGTCCATCACTTTCATTTGACAAGCTCAGTAGCAGAAGACCAGCAGGAGGTAATGCTGTTTTTACCTGTGGCAGCCAGGATTTGGTAGCAGCCTTTCTTTTTGCCTCATCTGGTAACAGGCCAGCTGCAGCACAAGTGTGAATTAGCAAATCGCAGGTGCAAGGCAACCAATAGTTTCAAAAGCATTGTATGGGAACCTGTCAAAACAAGAAACCACAGGTGCCAGCAGCATCTATTAGACATACAACTGACCCCGATTATAAGGAATAGTGGTGTGTTTTGTAGAAAAACAGCATAAACTTGTTAAACTCAAGTGCCAGATGACCACACCACTACCATAGGTCAAGGACCTTGGAAATTTTCTTTATCACAGAACAATTATCGGAAGCCTTGAAGTTGGATGTTCGATGATTGCCAAATGAAAACGAAAAACTGTCTCATCTTAGTTGCCTAGATATTGAAACATAGCAAAGGGTGTACCCATCACAGTACTGAGCTTCTGGATGCAAGACATGCTGATTGCATCATTCCTGCTAATATCATAAGTTCTACCTGATAGCTGTCATTGGTATTGTCAGGGTACTCACCGACACCATTGTATTTGCCAGCTCAAACTACCATTTTTCTTTGCTAACCCCCAAAAAAGTAGCTGTCAGTTTACACAAACGTCATGACAGGGCTATGGAAGAGTTAAAGGCCTTGAAGGTCGAGTACTCCCGTGAGTGCACTGAGCATCTCTATTACCTCATTGAGTGGCTGCCTGCTGAGCAGCATGCTGAAAAGATTTATGTTGTCAATGCCATGATGCGCATTTACTACCTATTGACTGTTGGAAAAACAGACAACATCCCAGTTGTTGACAACAAACCCATGTTTATGACTTTTATACATCTTTACTGTCCCTCTCCTCTGTCCAACTGTATATACTATTTCAAAATATACCATAAGACATGCCAGACTCATTTCCCTTTCATGCAGAATGTAACTGTCCATTACTGTTTCATTCTGCTAAAATGCTACATCAGCAATTAGTTCAACCCAGTAACTAATTGCTGATGTAGTATTTTAGCAGAATGTGACCCCATTCCCAAGATTGTCATTGATTTTTTTACTCCCACAATCTTTATCCTTTCAACTATTTATGATCTTTGTAATGTTTTCCAATTTCCTCCTCAATACTTGTTATTGATGTGAGATTTGTTAATGGTAATTGTTTATTCTGTTTATTCAGTTGATCCTGCCCAGTCTAACACAGTACTACATCTTGAATTTTTTCTCACTATAAAATTCCTTTGGTCATATCAGGGCTATTGTATGTTGCGTTCATTTCAGGGCTATTATATGTTGTGTTCATTTCAGGGCTATTGTATTTGGCTTTGTGTCCTTGTTACTGGTATGGGCTGCAGCCGGTGTATACCTTGGTGGTTCTGTGGTAAGTTATTATATATTAGAATGATCTCTATTTTTATTAGCCTTCCATAAATTTTGGTGAAAACTTAACTGTGTAGTATTATTTATATTTGATAATGTTTTAACTTTTAAATCACATACACAATTAATATAGAAAGCTAACCAGAAGCTTTTGTCCTTGTACTGAGTACTTAATCAGCAGACTGATCTATTCTTTACTGACTGTTAACATCACTTGAGGGAATAGTGAGCGATATTAACAGATTATCCTAGATACAGTATGTGGCTTCATGGCACATCCACAATTTTGCCCAGGCCATACTGTATCTTGGGACTCAGTACAGATCTTAGATCGAGATCAAGCTTGGTTTGAGTTGGGGGTTAGAGATTCTACCTACATCAGTGTGCACAAACCGATGCTGAACATGGATGAGATCTGTTACAACTTGCAGCATATCTGGGACAAACTGTTAAAGTGAACAAATGGATTTTGCACAATAACATTTGTCCAGGAGTATGTTCCGTGACCAAACCTTATTGACAGCTTGCACTGAGGGCAAGAAAGAAACCTATAGACTTTATCGGTTGAAGGTCAAGATCATGGTAAATCTGAGAAAATAATGGTTACTGCATTAATTTTATTTCAAGACCTGATACCTTGACTTAATGTACATGTCATTGAGACTGGAGACAGACTGGTCAATAATTCAATTTCTCACCCATGTGACAGAGAAATCTACCTGTTTCGCTAACCTTACCTTTCCTATCTCAGTCTGGTTATCTCTGACCTGTCATCTCAGTCATGGTGTATGCGTGCTAGGAACTACTTTTAAAAAGAAACCCTTAATGTCTGCTGCTGTGCGTGATGGAGTTGTTATAAAATCCAACAACAACAACAGATATGCAGCAAAAAGAAATTCACCCATAAAGCAACTTAAGGGCTCTCCAGCCTTGATAAGAACATATAAAACATTTTCACACATGCATGTGCACACACACACATGCACACACACAGACACATGCACACACACAAACACACACACAGCTGTTTGACAGAGCTCCAGACACATAGGCAATACACATCACTTGCCACACAAAACCAAACTCTGTCTAATGCCACTGCAAAACCAGCAAACACCAGAAATGTGTTCTGTCAGACTGGTTTCTTCTAACTTTGTCAAACAGCCACAATCCAACCCAGTTGAATAAAATATAATAATGCGATTACAAATGAAAAGTCCTGTACTTACCAACCAGAGTGGTTCATTCATCAGTCTACATCTATTCCACAAGAAGATTTCCATGTAGCATATCATTGCACTAGTGATAGCAACACTTGCCATATTTCCAGGACATATAATGAATCATCCCATGTGTTAACAAAATCTATGGAGGGGTGTACGAAATATAAGTAAATGAAAAACCTTAACACAAACCATAACAAAAATGTAGATGCCACCACCACTGGTGACTGCAAAAGTGGCTGCTATTTCTCCTTTTTCCACTGACATGATATACCGCATATATATTTTCATTGTAATGTATCTGTTTGGCAATGCATTTGTCTGATAAGATTTAAAAGTGCCATATAAAAAAAATTGCCATTCATAAGAAAGTAGTATTATTTGGACCCCGGTCTTTATAGATGTAAGTCCAGTGTAAGAAGTACACGTTGGTTTTCTGAGGTTTAGTATGGGTTACAATTGACAAAAAACACAGGAACACAGTTGCATATGCTACAAAGGTAGGTCACAGTGACTTGTTATTTGTAGCTGTTTGTTATATCGTCTTATTCTTGTACCCTATTACATCAAACTTAATCAAACATTGTTCTGACTATTCATTGATGGACTTTGCTGACTCAGCATAATGAGTATTACATTGCAATGTGAGCAGAATCAGTAAAGCAGCTTAGGAAATGTTAGCAAATGGAAACCTTTAACCAAACCTAATTGCAAATCATGATCTTAAATGTCAAGGCCAAAGGAAAGGTGAGTACTATTACTAACACTTAATGACCCTACTTGACATATAACAAGAATCATGTTATAATGAAGGGCCTTAAAGTAACGGAGTGCAGTATATGTTGCAAGATTGTTTAAATTTTGATTTTTTTTTTCTAATTTGTTCCAGGCTGTGAGCGATTTCTGTTATGATCCAAAATCCTATGTGATAAGTCAAGGTGACAGCCCAGTAGCTAAAGGTAGGAATTATGCCAAACAGAAAGCTTAGGCACTGTTCTAAAAGTGGTTTACTGAACTGTTTCCTTTGAACAGCCATTCAGGAGCTGCAGTAGTGCAATTGGTAGAGCAATCGACTCATAATCCAAGGGTCCCAGGCTGGATTTCCGGCCTAGCCAGCCTGAGTCTGCAGTCTCATTGTGTCCTTTTGAAAGATAATTAGCTCCCATTTCCTTGGTGTGGTATAGCCAAATATAACACTGATTGGGCAATTAAAAACCAACCTTCAGTGGTTATTCAACATTTGCATCAAAAAAGTTGACAAAATTTTTGTCTCACTAACAGCTGATGTTGCAAAAGTCAAATTAGCTGTCATAATGTTGTTTGACATCATCATCCATTTGACACAACATAACATTTAAAGTAGATGGCTGGACCCTAAAATTTTGAAAATAAACTGCAGTGTAATTTTAGTTATTTGTTATTTTCTTCATTTTGTTACTGGTAATGAAAGGCATTTTTTTGAGAAAGGCATTTTCAATGAAAACTAAAGTGAATGTTCAGTGTAGTAAATTGGCATCTGATGTAAACAGCATGATGTTTTTTATAATTTAATAGGCTGAAAGAATTTAAACATGGCCTTAAACTGTTGCCTTTTTTTATGAATAAGTGCAGAGGAAACGAAAGAGTTAGTCATTGTAATGTTCAAATGATTTAATCGTAAAAAAAAATTTCTTCAGAATATTTGAGTGTTTTTCTAATGAGAGGTCCTGGTCAGCCAAGTGGTCTAAAAGAGCTCACCTTTACCAATCACTGCCGTATCACCTCTGTCCACTTAGGTTTGAATCTCGGTCTTGGTCAATTTGGGTATGTGAGAAAGCATGCCCATAGCTTCCCATGAGTTGGTGCTTCTTCTCTGGGTTTTCCGAGGTTCTTTCTCCACAAGTGAAAATGGCCACCATGTATAGCCTATCATGTGCTGAAAATTTGTGTTAAAACCACAACAATTTTTTTAATGCCTATAAGCCAATTATCAGTTCCATATATACTGATGTACAAGTTAGATACAACTGCAAACTGCATAGACCCAGTTTTGCCAACACATAATGAGACAGCAGGTCTGAGTCTGTTTAGTTTGGTAGGACTAGTCATTAGGATAAACAAAATAGACCTTGATACGCCAGCATATTGTGAGATGGCAGATCACAGTCTGTGTTGCTTGCAGTTGGACCTGACTGATGCATGCATATGAACGGTACTCTCTAAACATGTACACATACAGGGTTTTAATCGCATATTTTAGACCAGTAATTCTTTCTAAACATGTACACATACAGGGTTTTAATCGCACAATTTAGACTAGTTTTTCTCTCTAAATATGTATGCATACAGGGTTTTAATAGCATATTTTAGACTAGTTATTCTCTCTAAATATGTACACATACAGGGTTTTAATCGCATATTTTAGACCAGTAATTCTTTCTAAACATGTACACATACAGGGTTTTAATCACATATTTTAGACCAGTAATTCTCTTTAAACATGTACACATACAGGGTTTTAATAGCATATTTTAGACTAGTTATTCTCTCTAAACATGTACATATACAGGGTTTTAATAGCATACTTTAGACCAGTAATTCTCTAAACATGTACACATACAGGGTTTTAATTGCATATTTTAGACTAGTAATTCTCTCTAAACATGTACACATACAGGGTTTTAATTGCATATTTTAGACCAGTAATTCTCTTTAAACATGTACACATACAGTGTTTTAATTGCATATTTTAGACTAGTAATTCTCTCTAAACATGTACACATACAGGGTTTTAATTGCATATTTTAGACTAGTTATTCTCTCTAAACATGTACACATACAGTGTTTTAATAGCATATTTTGGACTAGATATTCTCTTTAAACATGTACACATACAGTGTTTTAATAGCTTATTTTAGACTAGTTATTCTCTCTAAACTTGTACACATGGTTTTAATAGCATATTTTGGACTAGTTTTTCTCTCTAAATATGTACGCATACAGGGTTTTAATAGCATATTTTAGACATCTGGTTATTTTTCTAAACATGTACATATACAGGGTTTTAATAGCATATTTTAGACTATAGTATTTGCACATTATCCCATTTGTTTGTTTGCCCCAGCCTATTTTATAAACAAAAAGCATCAAGGATATAAAAAATGCACAAAACTTAGTCAGTTCACTCATCAATTTATAATTTCTAACCTGATTGCCACCATGAGTTCCTGAACACCTCATCTTATTTGAATTTCAAATTAATGGAACCCTCTCAGTGTAAATGAGCAGACAGACCTCTCACTGTCCTTTTCTGGTTTCTAGAGTAGTCTATTTCTGTATAATAAAAAAAACTGTCATCTGCGTCAAATATTTGCAGTGTCTAGTTTTAATGTTTCAAAAGCAAATTGAACAATTAAAAAGGAGAAACTCTTGTATACATACATTGAAAGAGATTTAACTCCAAAATGTACAGAATTATTGAGATTATTAAAGATGATGATCTTCATCACATCATTTGCTTGAAAACAGAGAACTGCTCAGGCAAATATGGCAACCATATTACTAATGAAACTCCTTTTGATTCAAAACGCCAACATGTTGACAGTGTTTGGGACCCCATGATGACAGTCAGGTTAGAAATTATAAATTGATGAATGAAATTACTAAGTTTTGTGCATTTTTTTAATATCCTTGATGCTGTATGTTTTTGACATGGGTGGGTGGGGGGTACATGCAAACAGGAAACTGAATACTATAGTTATTCTCTCTGAAGATGTACACATACAGGATTTTAATAAGATATTTAAGACTAGTTATTCTCAAGCATTAGAGCCTCACAGACATGTCTTTCTGGGGTCAAAATGCAGTAGAGAAACTATTTCTTTAAAAATTTGCTTTTTTTTTTAGGAATTATTCAAGCATACATAGACTGTACAAATAAAAGAGATCCTCAGAACTTCTCTCAGGTAAGAGTATCAGTATTGCTTCAGTTGTAGTCTCCCTCTCATTTAAGAGTTTCATTATATTGCTATCAATTGTAGTCTCCCTCTTGGGTAAAAGTTTCAGAAAATTGCTGTTAGTTGTAGACTCCCTCTTGTGTAAGAGTTTTAATAGATTGGTGTCATTTGTCTCCCTCTTGGGTAAAATTGTCACCAGATTGCTATCAATTGTTGGCTCCCTCATGGGTAAGAATTCCAGCAGATTGCTGTCAATTTTAGTCTACCTCTTGGGTAAGATTTTCACCGGATTGTTGTCAGTTGTTGTCTATCTCTTGGGTAAGAATTCCAGCCAATTGCTGTCAATTGTAGTCCCCTGCTTGGGTAAGAGTTTCAATAGATTGCCTCTTGGGTAAGAATTCCAGCAGATTGCTGTCAATTTTCGTCTCCCTTTTGGGTAAGATTTTCACCAGATTGCTGTCAGTTGTGGGCTCTCTCTTGTGTAAGAATTTGAGTGGATTGCCGTCAATTTTTGTCTCCCTCTTGGGTAAGAGTTTCAGTAGATTGCTGTCAAATGTAGTCCCCATTTGGGTAAGAGTTGCAGTAGATTGCTGTCAACTGTAGTCTCTGCAGTAATTTTATATTATCAGTTTATGTTCTTTATGCATGCAGTGATTTCTCCAGGACAAATGATTGTGCAGATCCACCCTAAATTGAATGAACACCCATTAAAAAATAGGAAGCACAGTGGATTAGCCATGAACATAAAGAAACTTGTAACATTCAATAATATTAACTGCTGAAACTGATCATGTCATTGTTGTAGATCAGCTGACATAATCGAATACTTGCTAAGTGATTTATTGCCACTGAGCAATGAGATGCTTTTAATGATTATCTAGTTAATGAATGCATTTTAACCAACTGTGCTTGGTAAGGGTTGTGTAACAGCAAACAAGGTGGTTTCTGTATTCATCGGTAATGTCTATCATTACATGCAGTTCTAATGCATACAAAATAGTGACATTATTCTAAACACACAGTGCTAATAATGAGGACATTATGTAAACGCACTATGCCAGTAATAAAGACTATGTAAACACACTATGCCAATAATGAAGATGTTATGTAAACACACTATGCCAATAATAAAGACTATGTAAACACTATGCCGATAATGAAGACATTATGTAAACACTATGCAAATAATGAAGACTATGTAGACACACTATGCCAATAATGAGGACTATGTAAGCACACTATGCCAATAATGAATCCTATGTAAAAACTATTCCAATAATGAAGACTATGTAAACACTATGCCAGTAATGAAGACATTATGTAAATAACACTATGCTGATAGTGCAGACATTATCTAAACACACTGTGCCAATAATGAAGACTTTTATATAAATATATCATGCCAATAAATGAAAACATTATGTAAACACTATGACACTAATGAAAACTATGTAAACATACTATACCAATAATGAAGACATTATGTAAACACACTATGCCCATAATGAAGATAAAGAATTGTAAGTTTTATCTTTATTCCTTATTAAGTTAATTATCACATGTACAGTTGTTGAAATGTTAGGGTGTCTATTCATATATACTGTTCTTCCATAAAAAATACTCCCCACTAACACCAAAAAAATTGAAAATGCTAGATGGGAAATTCTCCCTCCCTGTGAAAATCCTGGAGAAATTTCTGGACATGTAGCAAAGCATGTCAGTCATTTAATTTTTTATTCACTCAGCACAATGTGTCATGCTGTGATGTTGAACTGTTTTTCCATCAGTCTATTGTTCTCCTTTGGTTTCTGCACAATAATGCAAGTTCTCAATCATCATTTGTTTCAAACTTGGTAATAGCCTACATTTGGGGTAAGGAAGAAATATGGAATTTAGGGTCTATGTCACTGTGACTTTTAGAAGGAAAATGGTTTTAGCACAATAACATTAGTATAAGTCACAGACATGGCTAAACGGTTTGGATGGCTTGGCGTAAAGTGGAAGCCTATTGATTTTGGGGTCATTGTGAATGAAAAATCGTAAAAGTTTCTGTACAGAAGTTTCGGATTTTGCCATCTACCCCTGGGGGAAAATCCTGGATAAATTTCTGTACATGCAGGAAAGCATGTCAGTCATTTTATGCACCCAGCATAAGGTGCAGTTTGTCAGGTTATGACAGCTAACTCTTTGTCTGTCTGCTCATTTTGTTTCTGCAATAACTCCAGTTCTCCACCATCTACCTTTGCTATTAAGGAAGAATTCTACTGTTGTCAGGGTTAAAGGTCAAGGTCATTGTGACTTGAAAATAGTTTCAACATAATAACATTAGTTCTCCATGACAGACATGGGCCAGACTTTGTGTATTGCTTGCATCTTGGGTATTGAAGAAGCCTATCGGTTTTGTACTCAAAGGTTTAGGTCCCTGACTGAAAGAAGAAAAATATTTTTTGCATAATAAGTTTAGTGTTAATCACAGATATTGACTGAGCTTTGTTGATGACTTGTACCAGGAGTAAGATAGAAGCCTGTTGATTTTGGGGTCAAGCAATCAATGTCATTGTGACTGAAAAATTAAAAACAGTTCCTGCACGAAATGTTTAGCTCTCACGATGCATCTTCACCAATGTTTGTTGATACATTTTGGATAAAAAAGAAGGCTATTGATTTTTGGGGATGAAAACCTCAAATGCCATGCCCATTGACTGAAAGAAGCAAAATGGTTTTTACATAATAACTTTAGTTCTAGACCACCTACCATGACCAAGGTTTTTGGATTGCTTGCACTTCAGATAAGTCAGAGACCTATTGATTTGAGTTCCAAGGTCAAGACCATTGTGACTCAAAGAAATAAGGGTATTTGCATGAACAGATTTTATTCTAGGGCAAGTTCTTTGTCCAAACTTTACATCAGTAACAAATTTGCCCCTCTGAATCCTGGCTTCTGCAGATCAGCCACATATTTTTGGTTTCAATAAAGGCACTGACATGATAATAAAACCTGTATAGTGGGCACCTCTATAAAATGGCAAAACTTGTTGGCCTTGGCAGTGTCCAGTTTAAGGAAGTATTTCTATATTTACATGAATATTACAGCAAATCATAGCATATCTTGAAATCTTTTGCTTAATACTACTTTACAGGTACTTGCTGCTAGTTTAGTTTATAATTGTTTCCAGAAAATTCAGGAACAGGTATTAGATTCATAATTCATTCTGGCTATTTCATATTCATTGTTTATGATCAGCCAATTATGTGATTTAAAAAAATGTAATTATTTGCTTGACTGAACAATTTTCTTTCAGCATTTAACATTTTTAGTTATGCCTATGGTGAAAATAATGGCAGAGACAACACTGAATTGCACTTGTCCATCCTTCTGTCTGCTCTTACATTTTTAGTTATGCCTATGGTGAAAATAATGGCAGAGACAACACTGAATTGCACTTGTCCATCCTTCTGTCTGCTTTAACATTTTTAGTTATGCCTATGGTGAAAATAATGGCAGAGACAACACTGAATTGCACTTGTCCATCCTTCTGTCTGCTTTAACATTTTTAGTTATGCCTATGGTGAAAATAATGGCAGAGACAACACTGAATTGCACTTGTCCATCCTTCTGTCTGCTTTAACATTTTTAGTTATGCCTATGGTGAAAATAATGGCAGAGACAACACTGAATTGCACTTGTCCATCCTTCTGTCTGCTTTAACATTTTTAGTTATGCCTATGGTGAAAATAATGGCAGAGACAACACTGAATTGCACTTGTCCATCCTTCTGTCTGCTCTTACATTGTATCTGAGGGTTTCATTTTTTTGTCAACTCCTACTACTGTATTAAATGAATTGCCTTGAAACTTAGTTAAGTTGTTGCCAATTTAAAGGAGATGTGTATGATGCATTATGAGAGAGCTGAATGTTTGGATTTTTCTAAAAACATGGTTCCATAGTTTGAACTTAGTAATTTTTTTTATATTGACATCACACTTTCGAATTTTTATTTTATGTAATCAATTCCTCATATAGTTTTCAGTGCATTGCCTTAAAACTTTGCTCACAGACCAGAAGAGCTTATGGAATGGCCTGTCATCCGTTGTCAATATTCTGACATCAGTGTGTTTTCATGTTTGTTAGACTAGACTAACTCTGCACGCACATTCCTCCCAATGTCTTGTTGGTCCTAAAGAAAATAGTGCTACCAAGAAATCCATCACAACCAGAACAGCAGCCATTTCGAAAATCTTATCACTGCTTCTCTGGAATGGATGGATAGTTTCCACTTAAACTTTTTATGTTGTCTAGTTGGTCCTAAATGAATGGTGCCATGCAGAAACCCAATATGGCCACCACAGCCATCTTGAAAATCTTGTTATTGCTTTTCCTTCTGAACAGAAAGTCATATTGATCTGGGGTTCTCACCAGAAGACTTCTTATGATCAGTAGTTGGGTCTAAATGAAAATGGTTTCACTCTGACTTCCACTATAGCTGCCACAATGGCCATCCAGAAAATCTTGTTTTTCCTACTCTTTCTGATTTCTATGGTCATATCAAAAGGGCAGTTTGACTGCAAGACTTATAATGTCTAGTTAGTCCTAAATGAAAATGGTGATGGTCTGATATCCAATACAGATGTCTAGACAGCCATCTTGAAAAACTTGTTGTCACTACTCCTCTGGAATGGAAAGTCATTTTGACACAGGCGCTTTTACCAGAAGACTTCTTATGATGTCTAGTCAGTCTTAAATGAACATGGTTTCACTTCGACATCTGATCTTGTTATTGCTACTGCCCATGAATATGTGATCATATCAATATGAAGTTTTCACTAAAAGACTTTTTTATGATGTCTTCTTGGTCCTAAATGAAAATTGTGCCCAGTTGTGCTGTTCATTCATATCAAAATAAGAATAATTTGTGTCACCTCAGTTGATATAGTTTGACCGTTTGTGTGTAGACAACCATTTCAGTAGAAAAAGCTCATCATGGTAATTACTTTAACATTCTCTCCAAGTATTTTATGAATTTTATAAATTTTTGGAGATAATAAGAAAAATTGACTTAAAACTTTACCATTCATATAACATGTTTTTAAGGGCTATTGGTCCTTGATTATGATCATAAAAAGGACAGGGATTATCAAGGTGCCACAAGTAACGTTTATCTCATGTAGTATTCCCTCCAGTCCATCAGTATTGGCATTTGCTTTGAACTATCATCAGCTTGTAAAAGCACTATAATTTGTATGATATTGTTTTCTTTTCACTGTTTTTATTTTACCTTGTAAAAAAATTTAATTAAGTTGCTTGAAATCTGTAAAATCATATTCTAAAAGGAACAACCCTTAAAATTCCAATTCTTTGTATAATTGTATGTTCTGTCTATGATGTAGAGCAGAAAATGCACATACTGTCAGTATCTTTTTTTTATCATTTGTAGGCAATAGAAGATGCCTTAGCCAGAGTTAGCAGTGCCAACATAACCCTGACCAAAGCCATTAACTTGACTATACCTTTTAACATTTCAGATAAGGTAAGGATAATTTGAAGAGTTGTGTTGATTTTGAGTTTAGGTCATACGAAGCTTTAACCTTTCAAATCAAGTAAGACAAGGTTAAGATTGGGATACACACCATTAAGAACCAAGAGAATAATTTGTGATAGCATATTAGTGATGTTGGCAACATAGAAGGAACACACCAGGCAAGAGAATTCCACATTAATTTGCTTGCAGTAAATCTGTCAGATTTTTAATCCAAACAAAAAATATAATTTCCCATAGAATAATAATTGCTTAGCTCACAGGAGTAAAATAAAATGGACAGTCATAGACTAAATGCTAACTTGACAAAGAAAGATAACTCTCTGATCTTTAATTATAGGGTGAAATTGACTATTTAAAAAATTATTAAAAGAACCACTGTTGGCATAATAATATATGGTATAGCTTGTACAATATTTTGTTTCTCTACCCATCATGTTGGGTCAGTTAATCCTCTCCATGCTTGTTTCCTGTTGAACCTTCATGGTGGAGGTGCAGGTATATAGCAAATCGCTACTGTGACTTGGCGGACACATGTTGTGCATTTTGACCACAAAGACATTATTGATTGACATTTGAATAGCCAATGTATAAAGTCTACAGATGGCAAGACTGAGACATCAGAGTAATTTACAGTTGGATACCAAATGAAGAATCAGTCATCCATTTGCACTTAATGCTAATGTCAAAAATATATGTGCATTCCTAATTCATTTTGAACAATGTAGCCTCTCAGTTTCACACCATGGTCAGTGGAAGGTAGATATCAATGATACTTATTGAAATTTTAAGATTTTGCTATATGATGAAAGGTCTGATCAACTTACACACTCACTTAATGAGAGACACCTTTCAGCTTCTCTTGAATTGCATAAATTTATTCTACTGGTTCAAAGGAAAAGTAATTTCATGAGATATGAACAGTCAAACAACAGTCACTTTTATTTCAAGAACAGAAAATACACAAAGTTTACACTGAAATGTAAATTATTTGCTTAAGCAGTAATAGTGGTACACACTGTTAATGACAGCAAGTGTTCGTAAGGTTGTATAATACACAATAATTTTGAGCCATCTAGATTTTGCTGTAAGGGACTGGATTTAAGTGCATGTTCTACAAAAATCAAGGTGGTAGCTATTGATACAAAATATATTGACAAGAATCAACTTCTAATTAGGATGTCAGTTTCAGTTCCTGGCTTGGGAAGGGTGTCATTTACATATTACCATGAAGCCATTTGACTTTGAGTGTTTTATATAGAAGCCCTAATTATAGCCCAGCAATTAACAGCATAAGTGTGATAATTGTCTGAACTATATTCTGTGTGTGTGTGTGTGTGTGTCTCTCTCTCTCTCTCTCTCTCTCTCTCTCTCTCTCTCTCTCTCTCTCTCTCTCTCTCTGTGAAAATTAAGTTGCAATCTCAGATGTTCAGAGATTTTATTTTCCAGCAGAAAAGGATAAACACCTTGCACAATCAATTATAGCTTGCTTGCTTGCATGTTCTTGTATTGGTCTAAAATTATATGATGTTCAAGACTACCAGATGGACCTTAGTAACCAGAATCAATATCACTCTTTCTCACTATATCTTTAATGTTAAGTCAGTATGTAGTCTATTTAGTTTACTTGTTATTTTGAAAGATATATATTTGAAAGAGTTATGTGGGATTTATTTGAGAGATGTATAGCTATCTAAGCTACTGTACTGTGCGATTTATTTGAGAGATGCATAGCTATCTAAGCTACTGTACTGTGGGATTTATTTCAGAGATGCATAGATATCTAAGCTACTGTACTGTGGGTCATTGTCAGCATTAAATTTGTGCATGTTTCTAATGCAAATTAGCTGACCCAGCCAACCATCTCCAATTGTCTCAGTGCTAATTAACCCTAAAGTTCAGAATGGCACTTCCCCCGTCCCACCAGGATACCATGAGATTATATGGGGGTGGGGGCAGGGTCTAGATCTGCACACATAAAATAATCATCCAGGATCTTCTCAATGATTTGATGCAGAATTTAATCAGTCTATGTCAAGTTTGTGTTTAGCAGACAAGAAGAGATAATACCACTTTCCTTGCAGTAACTGACTGTTTTGGCCAGTTAGTTACAGTGGGGTATATCATCAGTCAGGTACAGTGGATTGTATCATCAATCAGGTACAGCAGGGTGTATCATCATAAGCAAGACACTGCATTTCATTGAACCCAGCTTTAATTCTTACAAATATGGTATTCATATTCTGACTCACTGCCAAATTTGACTCAAGTTTTTTTTGTTGTCCTTTTTATAGTAAACTTTGCAGTTGTGGCTTTAGGTAGATACTTTTAAAATTCTCACTGAGAACTTTGTTTGTTCCCTCTTATGGTAGACTTTGCAGTGTGGCCTTACTTTTAAAATTTTCACTGAGAACTTGGTTTGGTCCCTCATTTGGTAGAATTTGCAGCGTGGCTTTAAGTTGATACTTTTAAAATTCTCACCGAGGACATTGTTTGGTCCAACTTATGGTAGACTTTGCAGTTGTGGCTTTAGATATATACTTTTAAAATTCACACTGCAGACTTTGTTTGATTCCTCTTATGATAGTTTTTGCAGTGTGGCTTTAGGTAGATACTTTTAAACTTTGCAATGAGGACTTTGTTTGGTCCGTCTTATTGTAGATTTTGCAATGTGGCCTTAAGTACTTTTAAAATTCTCACTTTGCAGTTGTGGCTTTAGATATATAATTTTGAAATTCTCACTGAAAACTTAGAGAAAGAATATGACTTGGATGCATTTCGTTATATAGTCAAACCACTATGTAACAACCATATCAGAGACGAGGTGAATGTGGTCTTTATAAACATGTGTTCTTCATATAGTTAGGCATCATGGGGCAAAACAAAGTGGACATCACTGGCATGAAGCAAGTGGTTGCTTATAGAAGTAAATTGTTTGGGACAATTGGAGGGGAGGGTGACTGAAAAATGATGGTTTCTGTGAATAGGTTATTGGTTGGCCAGGTTTTAACTACATGTATTGCCATTTCTTTGGGATTCAATACTTTCTTTATTATCTAATGCCATCAACCCTGTGTAGTAACAAAATTTTGTTCCCACCATCAGAACAAACAGAAATTTGAATGCTTTAACACTGTAACTCAAAATCTTTTGCAGTGTTTATTCTGTAATCCATGTCTTACAGATAGAAAAACCAGTCCGCTATATCAGAGATCAGCTGAGTTACACACAGAGCAACATAACCAGTCTTAGTGAGGCAGTCTTCTGTCAACACATCCATGGCAACTACATCAAGGCTTTGAATGGCATCTGCAGTAGAGCCCTGTAAGTGGCCAATATCACTCACAGCATCTTACTCACTTTATTCAAAAGATATGGGCTGTTGCTTTCATTTAATGTAGCAGAAAGTTTCATTTGACAATTAAAACAACTCACTTTCTCCATCAGATATATTCCCCAATCACATTACATTAGGAATATTAGACTGTTGAGTTGCTAATCCAGCCCTACTAAAATGAAAATCATCTTTTTCTAGCTCATATGGACAAAAGGCAATTATACCCTAGCTCCTAAATGAAAGATCAGAGAAATATTTCCATGTATAACAGTGAAATGGTTGCTTGCAAAGGAGATATCCTGCTTCCCCTTGAAAATATAATTGTTGTGCCAAGTCCACTATGTATTTTTGGTAGGTACATATGTGATCACATTCTCACGGAAAAGGAATCGGTGCCAAAACAAGTTTTGTTTTAGATTTCAGTATTATGAACATGACTTTGCAAAATTTATGTACTTGATTGAGTTTTAATTATGATTTGTTGTTTTTCTTTGGAAAATGTACCATAGCATTTTCAAATATTTGTAAGAGCCTGAAATCCCAGTTAACATGCATTTTGCAATCATGCTTAGATTAAATTCGAGCCCCATAAACAGTCATTTTAGTCAGGATCTTGGGGATCAAAAACATGTTCCTACTGAGTAGAAATTCATGTTAGCTGTGTTCATATCAAGTAAATTAGTTTTTGTATAATTGTATAAGAGTTTAAATAAGGGATTAGTTTTAATATTGATCTATTTTCTTGCTAAGTAGAGTAAACTGTATACATGCAGATTAGCTGGTGAAGCATTTTCTGTTGTTTTTTTTTCAGAGGTCAAAAATTTTTTTAAAATTTTCATGTTTAACAATTGCATATGAATAATAGAAATATCCACAATATATACCATAGAAAAACCTAGACATAGATAAAAGGAACACCCACATATTTACAACAGAAACACTCACACATGAATAGGAACATCCACATATTTACAATAGAAACACTCACACATGGATAATAGGAACATCCATATATATCATAGAAACACCAACATATGGATAGTAGAAACACCCAGATATGGATTATTATGTTGTAACCTGGTGGTTTAATAGGTGTCATGGAGTGTTCTCACAAATCAGTAAATCTAATGTTTAACACAAGTGTTAGAGGTGGCTCCTGGCTTAAACTTCTATTTTATTCTTTACAATAATTACGGGAGTTGCTGAGGCAGCATTTTTCTTTATGCATAACAGATAATGTAAAACAATTTACATGATCTATTTGAATTGTTGAAAAATATCCTCTCTCCTTCTCCTGTCTGCAAATGAGGGGTAAATTAGGCATCCAACTGTTCCTCATTGCATATCCATAATGATTAGGAACATTCTAACATCTGTATGGTTTTGGAGTTTTTTCCACTGTATTTCTCCAATCATCAGCCCAGTGAGCCAGCGTAACACTATATATACTCGCTTATGAGTCAAGTCAGACTGCAAACAGCAAAGATCTTGATCTGCCATAGCATAACACACCTTTAGATCAGGATCTGTGTTGTTTGTTCCACTGATTACTCCTAAAAAAAATACACAGACCCAGATTTTCCCACGCATTATGCAACAGATTTTGGTCAGTGCAGTTTGCAGTTGGACTTGTATTGTAAGCAAGTAAATATGGTAATTGTTTTCAAGAGTATGGGTGGGCAATCAGACAAAGGTATCTTAAGTAAAGGTTTACCAAGTTTTGTAAAAGTGGGTGATGGGATTATCATCAAACATGGGCTTTTTATCAGGCATGGGCTTATCTTGGGATAAATGTGGGCATTATCCACCAAACAGGGTATTTAAGTTTTAACATGTAAAATGTCAAGAGAGTTGCATAATGTATAATTCGTGTCTAGCCAATGGTCATCAATCTGCATTGTTCCACACTGACCCCTGGCACATGTAACGAGTTGAAATAGTATTCTGCTTCACTATCTTATTGGATACAGCTGAAACAAAAACTTATCCAAACTGATTGCCGATTACATTTACCTTGGAAGATACCATATATGCTAACTTATAAGTTGAATCCAACTGCAAAAAAACATAGATACTGATCTGCCATAGCATAATGTGCATACAGATCAGGGTCTGTGTTGTTTGTTATACTGATTGCTCCTAATAAACAGCACAGACCCAGATCTGCTGGCACATTATGTGATGGCAGATCTGGGTCTTTGCAGTTTGCAGTTGGACTTATATGCCAGTATATACAGTAGTTGGGAATAATCACAATGCCCCCTGTAGATAATGACATGGAAATTTCTTCAGTTTGAACCTTTCACAGAATAAGTTTTTCTGTCAATTGGAGCCAAACAGAGATCATGGAAGTTACATATTCAAACACCTAATGAGTCACCTAATGAGCTCATTTGGTGTTCAGTTTATTCCACATGCTACAATTCTTGCATGCATGAGAGGGCACTTGATCACAACACTGTCTCTGCTAGCTACATATGCCATGGGTCGATGTGGAACAAAGTGGATCAAGGAAACTTGGCTAGCAAGATGTACTAGATGGTATTCATTCTTTACTGGGTTATGACCCTCTGATTTTTACATGTATAGTCGTGTGAGAATTTGGATTATCTGGCCACACTGTCACAAGACTTTACTCAAAAGTTTGAGTTATATAAGTTTCACACCAGATTCAGAAATCTTACGTGAAATATGCAAATGCAGCAATCTAACTGATAAGAACATTTTCAAGTAAGGTTTGGAATAAAGTTTTTTATGTCAAAGCCTATGAAATTTTATACTACTTATAGGCAACAAAATGGCCATATAATGCTATGCTTAAACAACAAAATGGTTGTATTGTACAATTATGCCACAGAAGGGTCATATTATACCATTATGATACAGATTGGTCATGTTATACTATATTCTAATTACAGAGTTGGTGTGTCTCTTATCCTTGTGGTGTTACCAATAATGGGAATTTGCCTCATTTTCATACAGTGCTTTGCCCCAAGAATATGGCTTCTTTTGGGTACAAGGTGAGTACACACACACACACACACACAAACACACACACACACACACACATATTTTGCAGGGCTGATCTAATATTTTTCTTCCAATTGTCTATGACAGCTACTTTCAGAAAATTAGTTTGTCCCACCTACCTTTTCTCTTGCCCAAAAATTTTATTCACCTAAGAAAAAAATGTACAACATATTTTTTCTTCAAAGAGCTTAATTTTTCAGTTCTCCATTGTTACGGTGTCTTATATACACTTTTCTTGTTCCATTATGATAGCATCAGTACTACTATGAGCAAGAATAGAAAGCAATTTGCTGGAATTGAGACCTTCCCTCACTTCTTACAGGATTTGATCAAATGACAGAACAATACCTCAGCCTTATGTCTGATCTTGTAATTAACACCAAGTTCAGCACTGGTCGTCTTTATTGTACACAGCATTTCCATATCAGAAAATGGTTTCCCACAATGGGAGAGGTTGTAGGCCGTGTTAAAGAGAGTTCTTATTGTTTTATCAATTCATATTCATTTAGTTTTCGAATGAACTTTCCTAGAGGAGTGTCAGCAACTCTAGCTTTCTGGGATTTTCTGTACATGCCTTCTATTGCCATGTGTATACTGTGCTTCACTTGCTTTATGTGGACCAGAGCTGTCATGAGATTTTATTTTTTTGATTCCAAATTTGTCACTTCCTTTGACAAAATACACTGATTGATTTTCCAACTTATGCCTGTTTGGGATATTGTTTGATTTACTGCAAAACGTCTTTCTTTTTGAGTCAGTTGATTGAAGCTTTGGATAATTATCAACCCAATGTGCCTGAAAATTTCTGTTTCTTAATTGTGTCGTGATTGATGCTGTTTGCTGCCACAGAGTCTGGCTTAAGTCTCTTTGCAAAAATAGTTACCTCAGACACAGTGGCAGCCTTATATTTTATCCCTCCATTTTTATGTGAATTTTCCTTCTCTAAATCTTTACAATTGCCTTCCTTGTGAAAAATTTAAGTTATTTATGTACATAGTATAGATAACCTCACTTGACCTGCTTCTAACGTGGTCATAACATGCATATTGTCATTTGAATATAAACATAGACACTTGACCTGCTTCTAAAGTGGTTATAGCATGCATTTTGTCATTTGAATATAAACAGAGACATTTGACCCGCTTCTAAAGTGGTCATATTATGCAGAATTTGTCATTTGAATATAAACACAGACACTTGACCTGCTTCTAAAGTGGTCATAGCATGCATTTTGTCATTTGAATATAAACACAGACACTTGACCTGCTTCTAAAGTGGTCATAACATGCATTTTGTCATTTGAATATAAACACAGACACTTGACCTGCTTCTAAAATGGTTATAGCATGCATTTTGTCATTTGAATATAAACACAGACATTTGACCCGCTTCTAAAGTGGTCATAGCATGTATTTTGTCATTTGAATATAAACACAGACACTTGACCTGCTTCTAAAGTGGTCATAGCATGCATTTTGTCATTTGAATATAAACACAGACACTTGACCTGCTTCTAAAGTGGTCATAACATGCATTTTGTCATTTGAATATAAACACAGACACTTGACCTGCTTCTAAAGTGGTTATAGCATGCATTTTGTCATTTGAATATAAACACAGACATTTGACCTGCTTCTAAAGTGGTCATAGCATGCATTTTGTCATTTGAATATAAACACAGACACTTGACCTGCTTCTAAAGTGGTCATAACATGCATTTTGTCATTTGAATATAAACACAGACACCTCTTTAATTAACATAATCACTTCACATCAAACTCAATATTGCATGTGCAAGTTATCCACTGTATAATCAATTAAACTAAGAATAATTGCTGTCATTTTATGGGGTGCCCAGGTGGTCAAGTGTTCTCAAGTGCTTGCCTTTACCGATCACTGCCATCTCACCTCTGTCGGCATAGGTTCAAGTCTTGGGCTCAGCCAACATGTGTATGTGAGAAAGCTTGCCAGTAAGTTCATGTGGGTCAGTAGTTCTTACCTGGATTTTTCCAGGTTCTGCCATGTGTAGCCTATCATTTGCCAAAAAATGGCATTTAAAACCAACAACAACAACTGTCATTTTAATCAGTTCATAAAGGAATCCAACACTAAAATGTTGTGTAAGGAGCCTTTCTTTAATTTCATTGCATGGACTGGATTTAAGTCAAAGTTTGATCCACCCGTGAGAATCTCAGTTGAACAAACACTGTACAACATGGTTGTTTAAAACACTACTAATTAATCATACAAGATTTCATTCAGAACACTGAGACTTTTCTTGGATGTAAGTCAGCACAGCAGTTTACAAAAAAATCATTCAGTTTGTTCACCAGAAATTTAACAGTAATAAACCTTAGTCTGTTTGCACCATATTGGCTGTTTGATTGACCACAGGAACAAACAAGGAGTTGCAAATAAACAAGTTTCATGCATTTTGCAACTTCTCAGTCAAGCCTTATTTCATAAATAGCTGAGGTGGTCCAAGTGACAGTTGTTGGCATAAATTTCAGATATGTTCTGTGTGGGATTGACCTTGAAGTTGTGAATGACAATATTTGTTTCGTTCAAAGTGTTTTAATTGACAGATCATTTGGTTGTTTAGCAAAAGATGCAGTCAAGTGGCAGTAGAGAGTGCATACATGTGACAATACTGTTGGGTGTGATATATCACAGAATAAATGGATTGAAGATTACAGCATTCATGGCCAGATAAAGACAAATAAAGTTATTAAAACATGAAAATAAGCACTTGCATGACTTGTATTTAATAATATATTAAAGATCTTTTGTCCTGGACTAGAGTATTGGAAATATTTACTTGTCTGACTTTGAAAATAAACAGTCCAGGATCAGTACAATCTTTAGCAAGGTGCTCCGGGCCCACAAGCTTTGGAGTGGGGGGGGGGGACCAAAAATTTTGGAGTTTCTTTAAAACAGATTATAATTAAAGCAGATTATTAAAAAATAAATTTGATTTTGAAAACAAACCTGTATTTTTCTATGAATATTTCATGCAATTTTCTTCAGTGATGTAGAAATTCATTTTGGGGGGCCCCATTGTTTATCAGCCCTGTAATGGAACCTCTGAATACCAGACTGTTAAAAAAACTAAAATCTTTAGTTTTATGAATAATATTTAAAGTTCTGATCTTTCATAATGATGAGTTTATGGTAGATCTAATTAGTATCAGAGCTTTTTTGCTAATTCTCACATTTTACGAAGAGCCTTGTTTCTTATGATAATCAAAAAATATGGGGGAACTTTCTCATGATAGGTTTTACATCTTGGGCTTATTCACTTACTTAAAGAGTTTAGCACAATTATTTTATAGTGTGTTGTAAACAGCAATGTTTTTTGAAGATGTCTCTTCCTGATACTGGTGAAAAACAAAGCAATATCTAAAGAGAGCTTGTGAAGAATTTGTCAAAAACTGCCAAACTCCATTGGCAAATATATTTAAAACCTATTTATTTTTCTGTTCATTTGTTCATTTTTTTCATTTATTTGCTTGCTTGTCATTCAGTAGCTTCTTATATGCAGATAAAATAGGACAAGATAGTTCATTGTCAGTCATTCCTACAAAGAAAATGGCATTTTATATAAACACACCATCTATCAACAAGACGAATACAGACACAGTAGAAAAATACACGAACATGTCCACTAAGTATTCAAGCTCATAATCCTTGTCCCAACCATCTATACATACGTAACCATATTTTTTATGGCAATTCACTTTGTTCCACATTAGTGTGGATTGATGTGCATTGGGGATTCCGGGTTGGTTCACTGGCACACTCGCAGATAAACGTAACTGACCCGCATTCCACTCGTGTACAGCTCTATTCTCACACAATTATGCACAATTTTTCATGCATAATTCAGGAATCAGTTCATCCTGTTCATTCTAGTTATGTGTGTGTTTGATTTGGATTTTAATGTAGGTTTAAAAATTTTAGTCATTTCACTACAGTGTGTGCAGTGTGGGCATTTATAGTGATGTCAAGCACTCAGGCTGCAGACAGATAGAATTACGTTCCACCTAGTCACATTATCCTGACACCAGACCGACCATTCCTAACACTAGTACCCTTTTTATAAGTCCATGGTATGACTCGGTCATGGTTCAAACCCATGATCTCCTGCATCCAAAGTGGATGCTCATACCACTTAGGCCTCTGGAGTGGTCTCATCCTAGTTAAGAAACAAGGTTCCCCTATTGGGTACACACATACATATCACCAGAAAGACAACTTTACATGGGTGGCTGTTCCTGCTGGTATTCAGCGTATCAGGGTCATTGGTAATCTTCCCAGTTTAGTCTTGTCTTTTAAGTCTCCTTGCCATATAAGACAGCCCCACACATAACAGTGGATGATTATGTTGGTAGCTCAGATGGTTATTACCATAATTATATACTTGTTTTTAAGTCGAGTAAAACACCAAACAACAAAGATCCTGATTTGCCATAGCATAATGCGCCTGCAGATCGGGACCTATGTTGTTTGTTCTACTGATTACTCCTAGCAAACTGCACAGACCCAGATCTGCCATCACATAATGTGCCGGCAGATCTGGGTCTGTGCAGTTTGCAGTTGGACTCAACTTGTAAGTGAGTATAAAAGGCATTACAGCCATCAGCTTAAAAATGGGTCCAATCACCAATGATGGGTGTGTGCTTTTTGTGAGGCATGGGTCCTACATATGAGTGGGCTGCATACCAGGACCCAGAGGAATGTTCTCTTGTGTTAAAATCTAGATACAATATTTCAGTAACGTTGGATCTCAGATATCAGAAACACTTTTTCAGAATACAGGGGTTTACCTACAAGCCATGTTTCACTGCAGTTGTCTGAAAATCAACAGGCAAAGTGAAAATCACTCATATGCATAAAATGGTTAACTTAGCAGCATAAAGGATGTCTCTTTTTTCATTGCTGGTTTTGAACCCAATTATAAAATAAGTGCTTAGATGATGTCAGGATTCAGCCTTGCTGTAATGTTGGAATTTAATCAAGCCCATAATGCTGTGGAATATAGATTTTTAAAAAGTTATTTTTCATGTCATTTCTCCTTTGAAAAACATGTGAGAAAAATAATCAAGACAGAACTGGCACTAAGACAAAGATGCAGTCAGTCAAAGAGTAACATCATGTCATCTGCTTATCAGAGCCATGCAGAATACAGTCATTGTAATCCCTTGATAAGGGTTTTGTAGTCTGGCTGCAAACCCCAACAAAAATTTTGTTAGTCTTGTACTAAAACTAACCCCTGTAATTGTAGTAACAGTTAGGTACATGTGTCCCTGTAGTTTGAGAATAAAGGTTGTTTGAACATATAATGTTCACTGAGTATCTACTATGATTTTGCTGGGTTTCCCAGAGAATGAACCTGGTTAAACTCTGAATCATTGCACTTTGTTCAAGTTGTTAATTGTGTCGCCCCACTCCCTACTTTAACTTTTTGTTTAAAGTTGCACAGATTAAAAAAAATGTAAACAGTTTTTATTTTATGTTAGGCTGTGAATTAATGAATTTTTTGAAAGAAATAATCTTAATCAATGGAATGAAATATAATCATATTGTCTCACTACCACTCAGTAGACACTCTTAACATTATGAACAACCAGTTTAAAGTTATTTTTAGATGCTTGTCTACTTGAGCGGTAATTGTGGCCACTTCTCATTAAAGATGCTCTGAGTAAAATTCCAGCAAGACGCAGATTCTTTTTTTTTTCCTAATGTGCTAATTTACTTTGCATTGGGAAGGAGAATTATGGACAGGTACTGTTTACATTTCTGTTCAAATATTAACAGAACACAGCAAAACATAGATGGTACACTGTTGACACAGTGCAGGGTCCAGCAAGAAATTTTATACGTCGGTCTGTTTTACATGTTTCTAATCAATACATTTAACCATAAAATACAAAGAAAATTTGCTTGCCATGAGTGAATAATGGATATATTTTACCTTGTGGTTGAAAAACTTAAGTATTTTCACCCACAAGATGAAATACATGTATGTCCATTCGTGACTCGTTTTAAGCAAATATTGTCTCCTTCTTCATAAGAACTAATGTCTGAATATGGTTTGTTCTTTTCTTTTTTTTTGATATAACATTTATGGTCCACTCCAGTGGCCTAAGTGGTTAGAACCACTACCTCAGATGTCGGAGGTTGCGGGTTTTAACCCTGGCCAAGTCATACCAATGACTTATAAAAATGGTACTTGCAGCTGCATCTCTTAGTGCTCAGCATTATGAGTTTGGTGTTTGGACTGATCAGCCTGGTGTCAGGATAATGTGACTGGGATGGAAGTGGCAAGATGCCCCGGTACTAGAGATCACTATAAACTGCCACACTGCAGACATCATAGCAGTATGACTAAAGACTGTTAAAGCTATGTTAAAAATATAAATCACACACACACAGGCAACATTAACTGATGGGTACGTGACAATGCCTGCCATGACTCTTTATGGAAATTCCTTGATGGTTTCTTTTAGTTCACCAGGCTGTGTGGGGTGGCCCTGCATCTGTCATGCATCATCTGTCCATCTACAGTTGCTTGCTACCAATCTGGAGTCCCTTTTTATGATCTGATTTCAATCAAACTTAGGATGTGGGCTTATCTCATCAAAATCTCAGAAAAGTTTGATAATGAGCAAGACCAGTGCATATTAATGAGGTGATCTTGCACCAGATTGGTTGACCTTATTGCCACTCTGGAAACCATATTTCTGTTCTGATTTTGATCAGACTTGTAATATTAGCTTGCTTTTTCAAGCTCATGGATGGTTTCAGTAATGAGCCAAGTCAGTGTATATTATTTGGGTAATCTTGCATCTGATCTTGGATGACTTCAGTCTTGATCAAGACTATGCAAATTACTTATTTATCTTGTTAAAGGAACTTTTATCAGGGTATATTATAATAGATAAAATCGACATGATAACAAATTTTGGAGAATTTTCATAATTTATGTTCTTACAATGCTACATAAGCCTGACTAATGAAATACTGGTAGTCAGCTGTTAAATTATGAAAGCCAGGTGAGCTATATCAGGCCCACTATTTTTCTTTTACAAATTCAGATCAGATGTGTTTCTGTTTTTTTGCCTTAGTTTTCACATCTGTTGATAAATTATCCTTGTTTAAAGGTCACCAGCCATACTCCAACATTTTTCTTCATACATCAGATTTGCATTACATGATTAAAAGTAGTTGTACTCGCACAAAAAGAACAAACAAATTATCAAGTGTAAAGAAGAAATAATAATTTAATTACTCGAAATAGAAGTATAAAACGCTGTTACTTTCCTTTAGCTACGATTTCCCACCTATAGAGGACATACATTTATCCCACAAGAAAAAGTACATGCTTCTTGTTGTTGAAAAATAAAACACTAAAACTATGGATAGGGAACATTTAGATGAAACTACTGAAAACTAATTTAAGCCTTATATCGATATGCGTGCACGATCGTGCACGATGCACTAGATTGTGTTGCTTTCAAAACTGTTGCATTGTTTCAATTTATTTTGAAAATTCCCATAAATACAGGTAAAAAGGAATCAATGCTGGCTTCTCTATGTCGGCTGACTTTATAAAAAAAAAAGAAATATGCACACTTAAAAGAATCCAATGGAACCAAACTTGGCTTCCTTATGTTGACCGACTTCATAAGAAAAAATTGGCACACTTAAAAGCTACTAAAGTCAGTTTCTGGGGTTGGTTTCCTTTGTAATAATATAACCTTTGTATTTGATATCCTGTCGGTAAGTTTAAGCAAGGAGTCTATTGCTCGCTGCTAGTTGCGTTTATTCATCACCCGGACTTCTGTTTGTTTGCCATATGTAATCATAATTGACATTTGCAGGGCAAATAGTATACACAACAATAACTTGCTTTAATAACACTTTTATAACCCATGCTAGCGAAAAGATTATCATTTGCACACACAGTGAATGTATTTTAAAATAATGATTTTTATTTGCAAGATATCATCGTATAGTTAACCTGGATACAATACAATCTTGGTCAGTTTGCACCTTGTAACTTTTCATGCCTGAATGGCAGGTGCCTTCAAGCAGTCGGGTGATATTTTCATCTCTTTTGCGATTTTGTTATTTGACATAAGCGATACACACTACAGTAAGGATGCATACGTAAGCCGGCATCCGCTACATATACGGAGTTCATGGATATATTTTTTTCTTTAATAAATTTCTCATGATGAAAAAAGAAGGAATAAATTATAACAATACAAGGTTAGTTTCTTTCATTTTATTTTCAAATAAGTGTATGTTTATCAATTTTTTTGTACCGTGCAAGGGGGTGCCACAAATTCAACACAAAATTATTTCCTTTCTTCTTTGTATGGAATAATGATCAAATATGATTGACAATATTGACTAGTAATGACAAGCTTTCATAGAATATTATCTGTATTATTGTTTTATAAATCAATATTGATAATTTGACCAGAAGACTTAAGTTGAGAATGTCGTTGTGCAGATGCATATATTTTTAAGCATAAAAAAATGTATATAAATATTTTAATTAGAATGAGCAAGATATGTCAGTTTGTGTTTTCTCTTACATATAAGTACGTTACGAAGTATGATTATTTTCTTTGAAAGAATATGAAGATAGTTTGTTTAACTTTAGTTTTTTTCCTAAAACCTATTCCTAAAGCTTATCTTACATAGTATCTACTTGCTGTTTAAAGAAAAAGAACTTGTTCTAACTGTTGTTAAGTTGGGCCGAATTGTCTTTCAAGTTGGGCTGAATTTTCTTGCGCCGAATTGTCTTTGGGACAAAATTGACTATAATCTGGTATAAATGATACAACTTTCCCATCCCTCACCCTATATGATCCCACAGCTTGAATCCACTTTTTTCTGGTAAACAGTGCCTTTTGGAAAACAAAGAACCCTTTTTCCCATCATCACTCTGTTGGTTACATCCATATGCAACACAGTGCACCATATTTGCTGTACAAAAGCATGATCGTAAGATACAGTGTAACCCCGTTATAACACGGTAGTTGGGAGCCATAGAACCCAACTGTGTTATAGACCGAACCGTGTTATAAGCAACCAGGTAAGTTAGCAGAAGAAAATGATGCATGTACCCGAAAAATGGGGTGGGTGGGGGTAGGTAATAAATGCGGGCGCAAAAATACATGCTTCATTGGCACAGTTATCATCTTAAATCGATGCATATTAAATGAGAAATACACCTGTAGTGAAAACAGAGAAGGCATATATAATATTTTACTTTATTCAGAGAACCATGCATTGGTACATATACATGTATACTGTTTATATATACATGTCTAATGTATAGCAATGAATAAAGTATCAACACCGTGTACTCACCCGTGAATCACGTCACATACATTGAATCCACAATACAAGTAATTTCATCGAAAATATGCACACAGATTTAAAATATTCAATAATTTTGTCACAGGTCATATAAGTCTGAATTCAGTGGAAAACAATAGCACAATCACGTAACGAATGATGAAGCACATTTACTTTTCAGTATGTCCCAAGTTGGTAAAAGTGCGTTTTAAGTACCGTCTGTAGAGTTTGTAAGCATAAACTTTTTTCCTGTAAAAAGGAAATTTTCACAGCACAGTAAAAGTGTTCAGTCACGTTGGAAGATGGAACAATCCATCAGATTCCATTTCTTTTATTTAAGTTCGGTACTGACTTCCTTTGAAGAAAGGTTCTTTGTTTTTATTGAAGATTGTAGTCGGCTTTCTTTGCATGCATTACTGAAGTCACCGCTAAAGGACAGCTTTGGAAGAACCAAACAAATGCCCGTTTTTTTATTGTGGCGGCAGCATCAAAAAATTGTATTGCATGATTGAGACTGACTTTTTACTCATTTGCTTAGTACGTTTTCATAACAATCGGTGCTTTAAAGGTAATGTTTTCTTTGAAATTTCAGCTCCTATTTTATCAGGGTACATTTTTTTTTTAAAATGAATCTCCCGTTTTATGGTCAATTGTAACTACTGTTCCTCCCTGCCAATTGAATAGACAAGTGAGAGCTTGCTTTTTTTTTTCTTTTTTTCTTTTGCTTTTACATTTGTGGTAGTGGAGTGATGCTGCCTTCCGCATGTGCGTCAAAAATTTAAAGAAAGGGTCAATCGACGATAGAGACGTAGGTGTTCTGGTCTGATGACAGGGATTACTACAGAAAATGTGAATGTTCTGAAGGATTTAATTCTGAGTGAAAAGAATAGGAATTTTACTTACCATCCACATACAAATGTCAGTCTCTGTAAATATATTAATTACTAGCAAGCGGCTGAAAATCTGATGAAAGATAGATTATGAGATAATGCCTCGTCCGGTTGATCTCCACTACCAGAAATGTAAATTTGAAAAAAAAAGTGGATATCTCAAAACATCCAGTACTCATGCTATATGTCAACATAAGCGGATTTTGATATAACAATGCACTGTTAAGATGGTTTGTCACTATGGACAAAGAATTTGTTTGTGTAACAATAGATAAATTTCAGTGCATTTTATATCAACTTTGCGGCTTCCTTCATGGGGCCTCTGAATTTCTCTACTCCAAACCAATGGTTGTATATACGAGTTTAAACAGCCAACAATGTCACCAATTAAAAAAAATCGCCAGATGGTATATTTTGCCACCAATATGGAAAAAAAAATCGCAATTTGCGACATTGGCGAAGACCTGCACGATTCCTGAATAATCTTTTTACACGTTATTTTTTGTACTTTTAAGAAGAAAACACTATTTTTTCGTGTATGAGAAAAATGCATATACAATTTCAGGAGCCACACCACGATCATCTTGTATTATTCATACGCGATCTCTTCCATAAAATGATAATAAACTTTTTTTTGTTTATTTTGTACTTTTAAGAAAGAAATTTTTTTTTCGTGTACGAGAAAAATACATGTATATGAAATTTCGGGAGCCACACCACGACCGTGTTATATCCGAATTTGTGTTATAACGGAGCGTGCTATAGCGGGGTCACACTGTATATCACAGACATTTACATGGGGAAATTAAACACTTGCATGGCTAGGTTGAATAGAATGGATAAATGTATGTCATATCTGTTTTTGGCATGCAGAAATTACTGATTGTTTACGGAAATTGCTGAATAATTTTTTCATTTAAAAAGTGGATTTTTAAGTCTAATCAAACATTTTTATGGTGTGCATACACAACAAATGCGTTTTGTTTATGACTATGATGATATCACACGTTTGTACAATAATGGTGGCCAGTGACCTTTAAGATTTCACTGTTTAAGCTTGTGAGTTTTACTGTTGACTTAAATGCTTTTTTAATCTGCTTCACAAGTTACCCAGTTGGCATTATTATGTGTGATTTTTAGCTCCCCTGTCTTTAAGACAATAGAGTTTTGAGTCTGACCCTGAATCTGATGTGCTTCATGCATTGTCCATCTTGCTTGTTACTACTCTGAGATCCAGTTTTATTTACACTTGGAATATGGATTTATATCATCAGAATAACAGATATTGAGCTAGAACCATGCATAATAATGAGATGATCTTGCACCTGATTGGCTAACCTTGTTGCCACATATTGATTAGGTGATTGGCCGAGTTTGCTAATGTTCTTGAAGTCATATTTTTGATTTGTTGGGTTCAAGGTCATGGAAGAGTTTGATCATGAGCAAGAGTCTGGGAGTATTCATTATTATGTCTTTATTAATTTGTATCCGGATATAATAAAATATGTCAAATCAACATGATATAAAGTTTGGGAGATATTTTACATAGGATATCTGACAAAACTATGTAAGCCTGCTTGGGTCAAAGGTCAGTTGTTAAGCTAGGTAAGCCAGGTGAACAATATCAGACACACTTGGACCGCTTGTCATCAGTGTGTGCAGTAAAATCCCCTTGAGACTAAATGCAATAATAATAATAATAATAATAATAATAATAATAATAATAATAATAATATAATAAAAATACATGTAATAATAATAATAATAATAATGATAATAAATATTGTCTTTAACATTTCACAGGAGTCTGTGATTTTTATAATATTTTAACTGAGAAACATTATCTCCAAAGTCGTTTATTTTTCAAGATAGTTATGTACATCTTCCACATAGATGTACATGTCAGTAACATTGGACATGTAGTAAACAATTTATGTTGGTACAATAACTGTCCGAAAAACTTCTTTGAACTCATATGTAATGGTAATTAAAGTTTCAAACAACGTACATTTGTGTTTTGTACACAAAATGATAAACCAATAAGTTTTGCCATTCGCTGTAATTGTCAGCATATACGTACATGTACACACCGGTGAATAATAAGAATCAGGTTTATGTCAAAATGTCCCTGTTCTATAACTTGATGGCTATTAAATTAGTCTTTAGTATAATTTGTTTGCAAAGAAATTGAGAAGTGATCTGTTTTTTTATTAAGATTTTTTTTATTGATATACTTTAGAGTGATATAGTCATAAATAATATCAGTCATGTCACACTGATCTGTACTCCAACTAACATGTAGATGTGTCACTCAGATCTGTACACAGTTATTACACATAGAGATATGTCACTGATCTGTACAGTTATTACACATAGAGATATGCCACTCTGATCTGTACTCAGTTATTCACATACAGATATGTCACTCTGATCTGTACACAGTTATTACACATAGAGATATGTCACTGATCTGTACAGTTATTACACATAGAGATATGCCACTCTGATCTGTACTCAGTTATTCACATACAGATATGTCACTCTGATCTGTACACAGTTATTACACATAGAGATATGTCATTGATCTGTAGTCAGTTATTCAACATACAGATACAGAACTATAGCTAAAAGATATTCCTAAAATATTTTTTTTTTAAAAATACCCCAGAAATTCATTTCATTTCATGCTATAGTGGCATTGAACCAGCAAGCCATGAATCTAAATTATAAATTATGAATGAGGTGTGATTATCACTTTGAGTTATAAAAATGTGTTAATTGAACTAATATCATCTGACGGACCACACAAATCAAACACTATACCCAGTTAAACATTGCAGCAAAGGAACATTATTATCATTGCGTTTAGAATATACATGTTTAGTAATTAGGAATTTGACCAGGGAAAGTAAACTCAAACATTCCAACAGAGAAAATGTTTTATCCAAAAACATAATAAACAGTCTTTACCTTAAGTATCCTGCCATACTGAAATATAAATAATAAAAATGTAACCTTTTATAAGAGAAACATCAGGTTTTGCTGTTTTGAAAGGGGTCCTTTAAAGGGCAGTCACTTTAATATTTTTGACGATGGTAATGGATGGAAAATATTATATATTCAGATCCATTTTAGGCCTTTTCATTTGAAGTAAAACCACATCACTCCAGGAATTGCACTGGGCTTTGCCAGTGTTGCAGTTGTGATTTTAATTTACTTATTGGCAACAAAATATACCATCTGCCAATATTTTTATGGTGACAACATTTTTTGGCTGTTAAACTTGTATATAAAACCTTGGATTTAGGGTGGAGAAATTCAAAGGCACCTTGAAAGGAATCCGCAAACTTGGATATAAAATGCAGTGGAATCTATTGTTACATAAACAAATCCTTTGTTCAGGCAGGAACAAGAACGGCTATAGTCAACAAAATCACCTGTATTTTGTGAGGTTATAAATTAAAAAATGTACCAAAAAAAAACAGTTTTTAAAAATAGTTAAAAGAAAACTGATTACCTTTGAAGCACCGATTGCTCTGCATAAATACTAAGCAAATGAAACAAAATTAAAACGGGGTGTGAATAATATATAAATTATCTAACATGTGATCCATACTCAAATTCATGGATTTTTCATGCACGTGTTCATTACTTTGCTCATTATGGAGTCTTCTATACAGTTGTAAGTAGTCAATACACACATGTATTTTAGATTAGTTTTGTCTTCAATTAATCAAAATTTCCATTGCTTATATTCGCTCAGTGTAAATCCTACACACTGACGACAGGTTACGTCTTACTAATTTCACATCCACTTAAGTCAACAATGTTACCATGGTGACAGGGGTATCAAGATAAAAGGGTAATACTATGAAAATGGCAACAGGGTTATCAAGATAAAAGGGTAATACTATGAAAATGGCAACATTTTTGAAAAATTTGCGACAAAATCTTGCACAGATTTAAATTAAGTTGTTTATTGTTAATATCTCTGTATATATTATGCAAGTCCAAATAAATAAGCCAGTAAATGTGCACCTACATGTGGTAATAAAATGTAATTCACACAGTGCAAATCCAAAAGCACATGTAGCACCCTAGTAATCTATAGGACCAGTAGAGCTCTATTTATAGTATGCAGACCTACCTGTCTAAAACATACTCCTGTTGCCATTGGAGCATAACAGCTACTTTATTGGGTCAACTTAGTACATAGCCTCAGCCAAACAAGGTTGCCACATGAATTTTTACAGGGGATCTGGGGAAGGTTGCATTTGTCATACATACACACTTATTAGTGGAGTCGACTGCAAACTGAACAGACCCAGATCTGCCATCACATAATGTGCTGGCAGATCTAGGTTTGTGCAGTTTGTTAGGAGTAATCAGTAGAACAAACAACATAGACCCTGATCTGCAGGCATGTTATGCTACAGCAGATCAGGATTTTTGTTATTTGCAGTTTTCCTCGACTTATAAGTGAGTGTAGATGATATACAATTTCTTGCTTGTGTTCTTCTTAGTGTTAGCGAGACCAATAAGTTGTTCTCTGCCTCTTTTTTTATTTTCTTTTGACATGACTGTTAGTAACCATCAGTCATGTCAAAAAAAGGTGGTGAACTTGTTGGTCTAAGTGTTGGCATGATTTTTGGGGTACAAAAATAGATGAAAATACTAATGGTTTTCTGTGTGAATTTTAGGAGAATAGAGTTTTGACTGACACAGGTCAGTAGTAGATTTGATATGAACATTAATCAAGGTGTTTCAGGTAAACATGATGTTCTATTTTCAGCTCAACTGGTCACAAAGCCAAGTGAGCTTCTTTGTATAGGGCTGTCTTTACCCTGGCGTTCTTATCAACATTTGCTTGTTGCCACTCAGAAGGCCATTTCTTTTATCAGATTTTGATACAATCTGAATATATGCTTTTATCATCAAGATTGTTGACATGTTAGATAATGAGCATGATCCACGTCTATGAACGCGGTGATTTTGCATCTGACTGAGTTTGTTACATTCTGGAGGCCATATTTCTTAACTGTTTTTCATCAGACCTACTTATATCATGAAGATTAAGGACAAAGTCGATAATGAACAAGATCCACACACACATACACACTATATTTCTAATCTGAATTTAATCAGACTTGAATATCAGCTTGTACACTTTATCATAAATCTCATGAATGAGATTGATCCATTGATGAGCCAGATCCATCCATGTTAATCCGGTGACATTGCATCTGATTGGCTGAGCTTGTTACCATTCTGGAAGCAATATTTCTATCATATTTTAATCAAACTTGGAAGAGTATGGTAGTGAGTAAAATCTATGCATATTAATGAGGTGATCTTGCATCAGATTGTCTTGGCTTGTTACCACGCAGGATGCCATGTTTCTGATTGGATTTTGATCGGACTTGGAATATAGGTTTATACGCTGAAGATGTACAAGTTCAGTAATAAATGAAATCCATTTCTATTAATGAGGTGATCTTATACATGATTGAATCAACTTGTTACCACATTGTCTTTTTGGAAAGATTTTGAGTAAACATTTCCAATGAGTTTAATTATTAGCAAGGACATATATATCAAATTCAATGTAGTTAGAAATAGTTCTTAAATCATATGCCTTGTGATCAGTTATTTTGGTGGGGAGGGGCCCATTAAAATACTTGTCTTCTGTTACTCATAGTGCTAATTCAGTTCCCATAGTAAACCTAAGCAAACACCATGATATTAAAATTTCAATAACTTTCAATTTCTGAGTGCTCATGATCAAACCTATATATGTTAGTACAGATGCATCCTGGATAACAGCTTCTTTGTAGAGAAAAGGATATGGGCTGTGGAATTTTCTGGACCTACATGTGTTTGAAACATGTTTCTTTCAGTTACACACCAGTCTGGTGCTAATTTCAGTAATGAGTGTCCCTAATTAAAGATTGTTCAGGGACTGAAATTCCATCAATAAAACAATGTCACTATTTTCTTTTAGTTAATCTTGAATAAGCTGTCAAAAGATTCTGTTTATTAAAAGCTACCTTTCATTATCAACTGAACCTGGCCAGCCAAACCCATATATATATACTCTATTTTATCTTCACCCATTTCTAGACTGGTTCCCATTTTTCCATACCATTAGTACCCCGAGTCATTCAAGTTAATTTGAAGAAAAGAATGGGAGGTAACTCATGATAATGACTGTTAAGAATCACATGCTTGGGTTACACATAGTTCTTTCCCTTACCAAAAATTATGTAAGACAGTTTTTCAAAAGATTAACTTTAGAATACAAATAAATTAATTTATTTAGAATAGTTGATAATTGTTAGGAAAAATAATCTACTGTAGGAATTATACTGAATAATGTTTAATTTATAACTAAAGAAAAGTATAAAATAGACGTTATTAAAGACGATGCTTTCTCTAATATTGATTTTGCTGTATTAAGAATATGTTTCTTGTAAAAATCATCTCTAATTTGCAGAGAACTATTTCTAAAAATTTTGCCACATTTGAAATTTTTAAAATAGTTGGAAGCAGGTTTTATTGCTTGCTGAGAGAGATTTTGACATGCTAATATTAAATGTGTTAAAGTACTTGAAACATCTGCCATTTGTTTTAGCTTATGAGATAGTCTGTTGTCAGTTAACATCCATTGACTTCCTATGTCCATCTGTCTATTAGCACAAATTTGTCATCACTCCTCCAAAGTCACTTTGAGGATTGCCTTGAAACTTTACACATCTTCATCCCAAGGTCTAGTTGGTCATAAATGAAAATGATGATGCTCAGACATCCTTATGACCATCACTACAACCAGCATGAAAATCTTGTTACCACTACTTCTGCTGAATGTATTGTCATATCAGCTTAGGATTTTCACTAAAAGACATCTTATGATGTCTGCTTGGTCCTAAATTAAAATGGTACAGATCTGAAGCCAATATGGATGCCGTGGCAGCCATTTTGACAGTATTGTTATTACTACTTCACCTGAACAGAAAATCATATCAAGATGATTTTTTTCATGAGAAAATGTTTTATGATGTCTGGTTGCTCTTGAATGAAAACGATTATGCTTGGACATCCAATATCGTCACCACAGTGGCAATTATAAAAATCTTTTAGCACTACTCCTCCTGAATCGATGGTCATGTCAACATTGGGTTTTGACTAAATGACTTTTTCTTGTGTCTAGTTGATCTGAAAATAAAACGTTGCAGATCTGACATCCAATATGTCTATCATGGCACCCATTTTGAAAATCTTGTTACCGCTACTTCCCCGTAACAGAAAGCCATATTGGTATGGTGTTTTACACCAGACTATTTCTTATGAGATCTGGTTGATCCGAATGAAAATGGTACCACCTGGACAACCAATAGAACTTTTGTTATTAAAATTGTACCAAAATGGATGGTCATATCAGCATGGGTTTTCACTGAAAAGCGTCTTATGATATTTGATTGGTTCTAAATTAAAATGGTTGCAATCTGACATCCAGTATGTCCACCACAATAGCCATCGTGAAGATTCTTAACATTTTCCCATATGGAAAGATATATCAACATTGGGTTTTCACCAGAAGACTTCTTATCATGTCTCATTTGTATGAAATGAAAATGGTGCCAGTCTGAAAGTAAGTATGGCCACCATGACAACCATCTTGAAAATACTGTTACTGCTACTCCTACTAAATGGAAAGTCAGATCGGCATGGGGTTTTCACTGAAAGATTTGTTATGGTGTATGGTTGGTCTTAAATAATAAGTGAACCAATCTGATACGCAATATGACCGCCACAGTGACCATCGTGAAAATCTTAATGCTACTCCTCCATGATGAAAGTATTATCAACATTGACTCTTCACAAGAAGACTGCTTATGAAGTTTCGTTTGTACTAAATGGAAATGGTGCTGTTCTGTCATCCAGTATGACCACCACTGGTGTTATCCTGAAAATCTTGTTATTCTTATTCCTTCTAAATGGAAAGTCATATCAACATGGGGTTTTTGTATAGGTCATGCTGAATGAAATGCTACTAGACTGACCTCAAATATGGCTGCCACAATGAATATATTGAGAGTCTTGTCACCATGGTCTCATGGACATGGAGTTTTTACCAAAAGTCTTCTAAAGCTATATAGTTTATCCTAAATGAAAATGGTGTCAATTTTACATCCATATGGCTGCCACTGTGTCTAATTTGAAAATCTTATTACTCAAGAATATCACAGATGGCATGAGCAATCAGCAGATAAAAAGAAGAAATGGTCTTGAGTTCCTGGAAGTACCTTTCGGACAATAGAGTGTCAATCCCTTCCAGGGACTCTTGTTTGTCAGATATGTTGTGTATTATTATATGTCATTTAATATATTCAGAGTCATTACCCATGATTGTTTTGAAATTCATATTTAATAATCTGAGGTTTTATTTTGCCTTAATATTCATTTCTCCTGAAACACTTCCCAGTGTCATTACCAGGAGTAAACAGACCCAACAAAAACAACAGTGAATTATAATTTCATTAATTGGGAAAGCCATTGGACTCTTTAGACTGTAAATTAAAGCCTTGTCTGTAAACTTAACTTTAAAGGGCTTGGATAATTTTGATTATGGGCAACAGCCTTTGTATTTTTAGTGGAGATAGTAGTATTTTTAGCGGAGATAGTAAAGTAGAAAAAATTTGACATGATATAAAATTTGGGCGATGGTCTATTAAGACATATACTTCTAATATTATATAAGACTGCCATGTGGAATGGTCAGCTGTTAAGTTTGCATGCAGGTGAGCAATGTCAGGTCCACTTGGACCTCTTGTTAATGATTATCTTGATATGTTGACTTACAAAACCCATGATGATCAAAGATTTAAGAGAAAAACTCCATAAAAGTTTAATGTGATGGGTTTTTTTTGTGCCCCCCACTCCCATCCCCCAAACGCACACATTTTATGCTTGATAGATCTATCTTCCATGTTATGGGGTTGTTCAGTACATAAGCCAGTTGAACTCATAATATTTGCATTTGTTGGACTTGAGGAATGAATTTGGATGACATGTAGTACTTCAGACATAATTATTCCATGCATCTGTTTGGTCATTATGTTTTCCCACTGTATAGCCAGACAACAAAGACCAGAGGTGCAGTGTTTGAAATTGTTATTACTGGCTGACTTTCAAAACCTGGGGTCAGGTAACAAATAGGTTGGAATTCCAGAACATTTGCATGGAAAATAAGGAGAAAAAAAATGTTGAGTTGATAATTTTGTTATCAGTGATATCCAGGATATGGTGCTTATCAGTTTACCATATATACTTGATTATAAGTCAAATCCAACTGGAAATATCATCGACTTTGATTTGCCATCACATAATGCACTGGCACATCAGGGTCTATATTGTTTGTTTTGTTGATTACTTGGTACAAACTTTATAGACCCAGATTGCACAATGGCAGATTTGGGAATGTGCAGTTTGCAGTTGTACATGCATCAGTTGATACATACCATTTGATTCTTTTCCTAATTTTTGGAAGAAAGATTTTGTTAAGTGTCATCTGCCTTTTGTCCATCTACGCAGTTAGATTTACTATGTGGTAAATATGTTAAATAGCTGTTTCATCCAGACATTTTTTTCCTTCTGTCTCAGAATGATTTTTCTGATCAACACTGAAATATCACATTTTCAGAATCAGAATTCTTCATTAGTCAAGATTAGCAATCAGTCATATAATTGAATTACTGATGGAGTATGCAAGCAATCAGTATTATTAAACTACTGGTAAGAGTATGCAATCAGTCAGTATTATTAAACTACTGGTGAGAGTATGCAATGAGTCAGTAGTATTTAACTACTGGTGGGAATATGCAATCAGTCAGTATTATTAAACTAATTTTGGAACTATGCAGTCAGTCATATTATTAAACTGCTGATGGGAGTATGCAGTCAGTCAGTATTATTATATTACTGGTGGGAATATGCAATCAGTCGATATTATTGAACTACTGGTGGAAGTATGCAGTGAGTATTATTTAACTACTGATGGAGTATGCAATCAGTCAGTATTATTAAACTACTGGTGGGACTATGCAATCAGTCACTTATACTGAACTACTTTTGGGAATATGCAATCAGTCAGTATTGTTAAACTGCTGGTGGGACTATGCAATCAGTCAATATTACTGAACTACTGGTGGAGTATGCAGTCAGTCAGTATTATTAAACTACTGGTGGGA